>BGPT01001693.1:43088-64799 GCA_003297045.1 Symbiodinium sp. clade C Y103 | reverse complement strand
TCTACTTCAACCGGCATGGCATCCCTACGTAATGGCATGTTGGGTCTTCTTGGAACCAATTGTGTGGTGGCAGCATGAACTCGTGGAACATTGGGGTTTCTTTGATGGTCATCAGGACTACTCCTAGATCGACTAGCCGAACTACTAGGATCATCTGGTGGGGAAAATCCTGAAGCCATGATACCCAAAGAACACTAACCTTTTCAGATAGCGGTCACGAGTTTGATCCGACGCGAGCTTTGCTCAGCGTCTCCAAGCAGTGAACTAGAAAACTGTGCCTTCCTGGTTTCCGTGTCACTGTTTAGTTAGTTGATTTTTCGAGTACAGTAGTTGAAAGTTGAAAAGTCAAAGTGCAAACTGTGCAGTTGTCAGACGACACGGATGTTGGGTGCTACTGCCAAGTAGACACCGGCAAAAGACAAAGACAGACCAATGACGAGTAGCGAGCAAGCTCAGCTACCTAAAATGTCAGGAGTGGGGGATAGCGACGGCTACCACTTACCACGGTCTGGGTAGTATTGATGCGGTTGGAGGGGCTGAGCAACACGATTCTTGATGATGTTGTCCACTCCCTCTTGCGTGATCCACACAGCAAGCTCGTCTATCCAAGAAAGTCTATAGTCAGGGGGTCCCTGCGAAAGAATGGTGTGGATACCGGACTGGGCGTTCTCTCCCAAAATGTCCTTACGATCGTCTACCAAACAATGCGCCCGAACAGTACAACACACGGATGCTTTTCCTTGCCTACCGCAAGGCTTTCGCACGAAGTGTATACTTTTGAAGGGGATTCCTGAGTCTTGACAATCTTGAATGAGCCAATCTGCGTCGGATTTTGTTTCCTCAATCCACTCAACACCACAGTATGAGACAAGGTAGAATTCAATGCGATTCCCCGCAGCCCCAACTACTTGAAGCAACCTGTCCTTAGTTTCAGTGGGCAACAATTTTAGATTATTACGCCCGTGATCTACGGTGTGATGCCAATCAACACAAACACGGNTACTTGAAGCAACCTGTCCTTAGTTTCAGTGGGCAACAATTTTAGATTATTACGCCCGTGATCTACGGTGTGATGCCAATCAACACAAACACGGATGCAATTTTGATCAATTGTAATCACCTCTGAACGGAACACAGGATGTTCTTGTTGTTGTTGCTGATCTCTGTAGTGGTGTCGCGGGCGTCGCCCAGCAGACCCTTCTTCTGGCAGTGGAGGAGGACTTCGAGACGGTGGCGGACCCCTACGATCCGGTGCCAAGGGTGAACTCGGCCTACTTCGGAACCCTTGGAGTCCTCACGTCTGTCGCGCCTGGGTGGCTGCACCTGCTGTACCTCGAGTTAACAACTTAGGGATTTCGTCAAAAGGAGGAGGTTTAAACCCCTTAGGTTTGGGTCCCTTAGGATGCAGCAGATGCTTGTTGTGAAGCTCCTTGCTGTCTTCTGCTCGGCGGCACTGGAGGTGGTCGCAAAGGTCTTGGGGGAACCTGTTCCGGCTTCTTTGAAGCTGGAGCAGATGGTGTTCGAGCTGCTGCGATCGGTCTTGCAGGATGTCAGCGGACCCCGCTCGGCCTCCGCAGTCGGGGGAGGACAAGCTTGGCAGGCGCGGAGGGCCGTCGCCTTGGCCTAGGTACAGCTGAACCTTCTTGACCTGTCGCAAGTGCTCTTCCCCGCCGTTCAGTCCTAGTGTCACTCCTTGGACTATCAGAAGGTGGCCTATGTGGAATTGATGGTGATGTCCCTTGTGCCCTTGGTGTCCTGGATCTACTACCAGCTTCACCTGTCGCGCGATCCGCAGCGACCTCCTGATCTTGAGAAGCCCACGGTGGAGTGTGAGCCCTTAAGGATCTGTAGGATGCTGCAGGTGATGGAGCTTCTGGCTCAACAGGTTCGGGTTCAACAGGTTGGGCTGTTGCACTGGCAGCTTTTGGGGTTGATACAGGAGTTACTTGAGCGGGACTCTTATCTATTCTGGTTAACCTGATGTTAGTTCTCTGGCGTTTTGGTGGAGAGGCTTCCGGACGCTTCGGCCTCCAAGGTGGCAGAGGATCTGCTTCTATCGGAGCTTGTCTTGCCTGTTCCAAGAGTCGATGTCCGGCCTCGTCAAAACGTGCTCGTGCCCGAGCTGGTGATTCCTCCCCCTCAGATTCAGTGTCAGCGTCGTTCACCGCGACGTTGACGACGTCAGCAGGTCCCAAGTTATCAGTGAGAGTTACTGCTGTACGCCTATGAGGTTATGCCAATAAGTATCTGGGACCGAATATATATCGTTGATATAATACTCGTCACCAGCTGGAATGGCAAAAGGTCGATGACCAGGCTGTGGGGCAAAGGCAACTGGCGGTCCCGCAATTCTAGCCCAAGTACCAGTAGAATCTATCCTAGTTTCAGGGTATCCAGGAACAGCAGGCTGAAGGACAATCCCGCGACGGGATAAACCTGTGGCAGGCCTAGCACGAATTTCACGTGCAGCTTGAGCAATTTGCTGTTGAATCTCAAGATCGTCCCTCTGCTGTCGTGTCAACAACCTGACAGGTACTGGTGGGTTCGAATGTGGCCGCTTGTGCCGACGAGATCTAGGTGAGCCAAAATCAGGAAACTCCGGATCTTCTTGAGGCGAGCGGAGCTCAGCCCCCTCCTCCAGCACTTGATCTTCCTCAGCTGGTTCCTCCTCTTCTTCTTCCTCTACCCACTCACCTTCTCCTCCGGTTCGTTGGGATCTTCCGGATCGGGCGGAGGTTCCTCGCGAGCAACTTGGGCAGCACGGTGGCTCTTGAGGGGGTGGTGGAATGCGTGGAGCTGGAATTGGAGGCTCCCCAGTTGGTGGTGGTGCGGATGCACTACTTGACTCAACTAAGTTACCACGGATGCACTACTTGACTCAACTAAGTTACCAGGAGGTGATTGTGATGGGGGAGTATAGTGACACCAAATTTTGCGGCAGGGTTTTCAACTGGAGGAACTTGAGATGCTTTTGGGGTGTCTACTTTTGCCTTTGGGGCTTTTGGTGAAACACCTGCACTCGAGGCACTACCAGTCGTGTCGCGTCCGGAGACAGCGACCCCTGCAACAGGCTTTGGTGATGAGCTTTTCTTGGGTTGTTTTGGCCTATCGGATGCAACAGGATGATCAACCTCACGGAGTGTCGGGATCCACCCAGTGGCTGGTTGCTCAGCGTCAGCTGGTCTTCTGCTACGACCTCTAACCGATGCTGAACCACTTGTGGGCTCCGGAGCTCCTGCAGATGCAGCGGCCTTTGGAGTTGGCTCTACAAAAGGAGGTTGTGCCGCGTCCGGTCGGACAGCTGGCCTTCCTGGTGCCTTGGGCAACGGCTGCTGGTTTACCCCTTGATAACGATAATACCTATCCCAAGTTGAATCAGCAGGTTGTTCCTCTCCAAGAACCGCCCGGTTGATTATTCTCTTTGGGGGTATGTCCTCGTCCTCAACTGCTTGCCGTCCGTGTTCAAGTCCCAATGCACGATCAAGACCGAACCGAGTGACCCAAGTTTGATATGTTGGCCAAATGTAGTAACAGAGAATCAGGCAATCTAGACGTTCCAGAGAATCGGAAATTCCCCCGAAGAGTGATGTAAACCAACGTTGATCTCTATCAGCTTCTTGCAAGGAGTATTTCCTAAGCCAAAATCCCCCGTGTCTACGACCCCCTGAATTTTCGTATAACCACCACCTCACACGATCAAAGTCCTGGTGCCAAGATCTGTTGGCTTCTTGCCAACGGGTGGTTTGTCCACCACGCGACGAACGCTGTCGAGGCGGACGAGAACCACTTGCCGGAGTATGGCCCGTTTGGATGGGCTCTACACCTGGAGGTACTAAGTTGGGTGATGTGGGAGGTGCGGCAATATCAGAGGGGTCTGTCGCGAGAGTGTCAGCGACTTCTGGTTCGGATGCAGCTGGCACGGATGCTTCTACGGATGTGTCTGCACCTATAGCTGTTTCTTCCTCCAAACCTAAAAGATCAGTTGTCTCAACTTCGGTTGTGAGTTCTGACACACCTGATGGCTCAGTCGGAGCAAAATCAACCTCCTCCTTGGCAATGTCGATATCGTCAAAAGCCTGAGTGGGTTCCACTGAGGATGTCTCGGGCTCTAAAAATGGTCGACTTGCTTCGGCAGTTTCAGGCTGATCTGTCGCGACAATGTCAGCGACCTCCGATTGAACACCAAGAATGTCAAGTACCTGCTGAGTTGTATCAACACTGTCGTCACCCTCTGCTTTCACCTCAGTCCCAATGTCGACTGTCGGAATTCCTGTGGCAGCTTCTGATGACGGCGCCGAATCAATAACCTCAGAAAGGTCCGCCCAGCTTTCAGTGACCTCCGCCGCCGGTTCAGTAGTCAAGGGAACAGTTTGCTCGACCTCTTCTACTGGCGCAGCAACTTCAGCACTGGCGGCCGGTGTTTCTGTCGCGAGTGACTCAGCGACTTGCTCGGCACTTTCTGAGGGCATGCAACAGCAGTGAACGAAGCGAGAAAAAGTGAATGGGGCCTNCCGGTGTTTCTGTCGCGAGTGACTCAGCGACTTGCTCGGCACTTTCTGAGGGCATGCAACAGCAGTGAACGAAGCGAGAAAAAGTGAATGGGGCCTAAAACCAATCAGATGTCAGTGGATTAGGTTACCCAGAAAAAGGCTTATGCCGCAATACGGCTGATAACCAGTGAAACAGGGGGACGAACCGGCAACCCCAAAAGAAANCTCTGAGGGCACTTGAGCCACGCCGCCAGTAGCGGAAGTTTCACCCTGACCCAATTGGAAAGGGGGATCCCTACTTTAAGCTATGGCTACTCTATCTACTTAACGCTTCTAAGTAGACGGTGCATACTATACATTTGGTATAGCTACTTGGAGGTTGGTACTCATAGCTACTCTACTCTACCACTATACTAGACCTACCTATATACCTCTACATAGTGGGGGCTCAGGGGTCGTAATTTCTTAACTTCTATAGTATGCAATGCCATTTCTCGGACAATTCCACCCTAGTCCCCATCATTTGCCCAGAACTCCGAACAGCGCTTCCTCTTCGTAATCCTTGAGCTTCGCCTGAGCCCGAGCCAAGTCTGCAGCCAGTTTGTCCTGCCAGTGGAGACGTTGCATGGAGAAGACCTTCATCCAACATGCCAACTAAATGTTAACCATCAAAGGTTGGATTTCATGTTTGAAAATCATTGAAAATATGGATTTCAGCAACAAATACTGGTGAGGGCGGTGAAGTTTCAACGGCCCTGGAAAAAGTTTGGAGAGTCATTTGGGAGTCTCGTCCCAAACAGGGACATGATTTATATCACCAACAAATATGGCTATGGGTCAGTTTACCCTGATTTCTGTTCACACCTTAAAGTAGGTGGTGAATGTCCGAATGCCCAGACCCCCAGAGAGTATGCCACTTCTGGTGTTGACACATCCCCGAAGGAACCTCTGCGGATTTCACCAACGGATTCTACGGAGGACTTAAGCAAGAAATAAAGAGAACAGCTGCAAAATTGGGATGTAAATACGCCGAAATTGGGTTTACACTCTCTCGTAATCCAACAGAATAAATCAGAAGAATGGATTTGATAATCCGCAATGTATTGAATAGTATAATCCCTGAACAAATCATCAATCAACAGGGGCTTAGCAGCCAATGCTCATAATGAGAAGGAACATGGTGAATGCCAATTGACTGACAAAAAATGTCACAGCTGGAGGGCTCGGGAAAAGTGTCTGTACATACTGTGGATTTCATACATAGATATGTGGATTTCCTAAAATAGGGGTACCCAAAAATGGATGGTTAAAAATGGAAAATCCTATGAAAATGGATGATTTGGGGGGTACCCCTATTTTAGGAAACCACCATAGATAATCGTTCATCAGGAGGTGACAACTTAGCTGGGTGGTGGAACTGGGAAAGGTGTCCCAAGGTGTTCCAAAGGGCTTCCCAACAATTGAGATGGGTATGCCAAAATGACGTGTATGTATGTATATATACATATGATGTATAGGTACATTGTACATAGAATTATATAGAATTATATACATATATATTATATACGTATATCATATATATATATATGTATCCTCTGGCTATTTAACATAGCTATGAAAAATCATCATTGTTTATAGGTACATACAGGTAAATCATCCTTAAATGGTCCATTTTCCATTGCTATGTTATCCAAGACCCATATGATCAAAGGCTTATCGGCTGAAACTGCCTTCTCTTCCATCAGCTGCCTGAAATCCTCCGCCTATGATCAGAAGACCCAGATGAATTGCAGCAAGATTGGGATACAACAAATGCAAGGTTAATAAATTGTGGATCCTCCAAAATGGATGGTTTATAGTGGAAAATCCCAAACAAAAATGCATGATTTCGGGGTACCCCCATTTTAGGAAACCTCCAATGTTAATTTGAAATATTAATCTTGGGCTTAATACAACATTCATCTTGGGATACCCAAGATTGATAAACCCCCATGCAGTCTTTCGTAATAGGGTGGTTTCAATTTTAATCGTAACTTAGAATCTGGAAAACTGTTGGGAGGGTAACTCTCCTGTCAATGGTCAGAGTTTTTTCATCCGGTGTTCACAACAAACATGAAGAAATGGGGATCAGCTAAAGTGTGACTATCCTGGTTAGTCTATCATGACCAGTGGCTTTTCATTGCGAGGTCTCTTTGGGCCCCGGACAGACTCGGCTTTCTCTGATTCAGTCTGGGCCATACTCTGCGGAGCCTAGGCCGGTCAAACTGCCAATGACTGTGACCATGATGGTAGTGACTAGTGGTGATGGTGGTGATGGTGGTGATGGTGGTGATGGTGGTGCTGGTGGTGGTGATATGACAAACATCTGGTACTGTCTCCGGTTCAGTAGGCAAAAATCAACAGGCCCCTCCTGCACAACAGGCTCTCCATCGGCCAGAAAGTTTACCTGACACATCGCCATGAATGAGAATGGGGGGTCCCGACAATCGCTTCAGATGGACCATGATATGGGTGGCCTGGGTCAAACTTCCCAAAGAATATGGGTCAAAATATGGTCTTCTGACCGATAGCTAAATGGTAAAGCGATGGAGGAATGGGGGTCCTCATCTGCCCTTAACCAAGTGCTTCAACTGCACATCCAGTGGTCAGTGATCAATTTGCAGATGACCTGAAGATCGGAGTGGGTCCTGTCCTTGGTGCGACCTACGATTTTCCATGATGGGAAATGATCCTCCGTGGACAGCAACGCCTTCTGCTTATCGGATTGCGGTATCCCAGTCCTGCAGGCAGACTTCGCTGGTGACATCATGCCTTACCACTTGGAAGTGTAGTTCTGGATATATTTCACCATAGCTATAGGGGTTATGTCCCCACTTATGGAGCTTTAAATACAATGGTTTTTACCAATTAAAAGTTAACCTCAACCGCACCCCCAAGCGCCTGAGATACCCTTCATCTATCGACAGGACATTGCTTTCCTCCGCCCATTTGGCTAAGAATCCAATCTCATTACCCTGCCATTCACCCTATCCTGTTTCAGTGTGGCCACAATGATGCCCATTGAATGGCTGTGAAATCAAATCAAATCCCTCTTTGCTCGATATGAACAGTTCCAACGTTTCTCCAGAAATAGTTGCTTTAAATTATTAGATCCACACTTCAGTGATTTTAAGTGATTGGTTTTCAAGAAATTCTCTGAAATTAAAACTAACAGGAAGCCAAGGGATTACCAGAAATAGTTAGAGAATTATACTAAATAAACCAAAATTCTTCAGAAATTGTTGGTTTTCTAGAATTTCGTGGTGATCTCAGGTTTTTTCCCACGGTCAACCTGCTGAATTTCGACCCTGCCGCAGCTCCTCAAGGCACTCTTGCGCGGCGTGGAAAGCGGCGTGTTCTGAGAACTGGCGACCTGGCATCACAAGGCCCCAGGGTTTGCCTTCCGCAGGTATCAAAAACCAACCACAATAGAGATGTCAAACGGGATATATGACTAAATTGTGGATCTATATGGCAATGTGAAACATATTATGGCTCTATATATGGCAGAATTAGGATCTATGTCGAGGTGGATCGGGATGTATTGGATCTATATGGATCTCATGTATGCGAGAAAAGACACAAAAAAGAGTATCAACATCTGACCAAAATATATAGTATCTGACATATTTAGAGAAATCTTCCAAATTTGGCATCAAAAGAGAAGATAGAGAAGCAAGAATCTGGCGGAGATATCATTGGCATATAACCATTTTCTGATGGATCTAGATATTCAACCAACAATCCGAGGGCGCTTATCCACCTGATGCCCCCGAAATCCACCCCGAAACTGGAAAGTCATTCCCGGAGAATTGTCCACTTCTACAGGTTGGCAAATCATGGTGCTTGGGGGTGCAGTTGGGCTTGGTTTTTTGGGACGTATCACATGGTTTGAAACCTCCACCATTGGGGCACATTCGTTTGGGTCAGTGGACAGCCGTTGAAGTCACCTCTGCCGTCTTCAGTTGGCGTCGCAACTGGACGACCTCCTGGGGGGCCCAGGCGAGTCACGCTACGCTTTGGCTGAAGGAAAACCTAGCTACCAAAAAGTAGCAACTTTTGGACCTAGAGTGCTACTCCCTAGCAATTCTGGCCCATTTCAGACCTAGTTCTTGACTTTATTTCTTCGCATGGTCTGAAATGTTGACTTTTCTAGATGGTCCAGATGATTTGCGACTACGCTAGATCAAGATCGTGAACGGCACCCTATCTTCAAGAAAGATCCAAATGGTATGGCCTTGGCCGGGTCCAATGACGACTTGTACCATCTTCATTCGTTTCTGAAAATGTTTCTGAAACTGGTCCATCCTTCTTCCCTGACAATCATTGCTTAAAAACAAAAATGATCATCATTTCAATGGATTGGTTCAGCAGGGAAATTTTACAGGAAACCCCTATATTTCATGGGAAAATCCATGGTTTCCTGCAAATTTCCCATTAACCAATCCATTGAATCATGTTCCACATCTCCCGTCCTGGCGAAGCGCCTGCAGATGACTTCGGGGAACCGTCTTGGCCTCCCGGAGAAGTCACGGCGTCCAAAATGCTGACGACGAAGGGGAGATGAGCAGAAAAAAAAACGGTTGAATCAAGACAAGATGGGGATATGTCTGTGAACTATAGAGGTGTGTAATAAAGATATATATATATATATTATACATAGTATAACAATGTACAACATCTTAATGTATCATAATATAATCTATAACCGTCAAATCTGGATTTTTGTGGAGGATCTGGAGGTCAAATCTGGATCAATAAAAAAAGAATGGGGTAGTCATACTCACCCAGGAGGGGGGGCACTTGGAAGGGAAATATACGGATACACGGAATATGTTCAGCAAAAGTCATTGGTTTCAACCCGACTCCTTGGGATCTGGGATTTGGAGGGCAGCGGTCCCTTGTCTTTGATTTTCCCATCTTTTGTGGTGAAGCAGCATTTGAAATGGTGGCAAAGAGATTGCAAACCTTGTGTCCCAAAATTGGTGGCAAAAGGGGGCCAAGCTTACAGTGTCCAGAAAACATGTTTGAGGCTATGAATATCAACATGGCTTCCTGTCAATTTTCCCGATTTCCAGCTGCAGGGTGGCCGTCTCCAGCAAGGGGGTCCCCCAAGTTCTGGCGAAAAATACAGGAGAAACTATTGGTATGAATCTAAAGCCTATCCTGGTGAACACAAAAATAGCTGGTAAGCTAAAGCCACATGTTTGGATGGTGAAAAAAACCCTTTTTTTGATGGTTAAACCATTGCATGGTTCGGGTTATGGTGTCTTAGGTTCTGATCCATCACCATGGCCTACCATGGCCTATGTCGCTTATGTCGCTACTATGTCCCCTATGCCAGTGGCAGCAACTGCCGGCCTTGTCCAAGTGCTGTTGTAAGGACCCATCCTGCACCGCCTTCATCAACGCAATGGCCAGCTTGGTTCGCAGACCATCGTCCTGCCATGACCGTCTCCCAAGAGCTGGGCGTTGTCCAAGTCCCATGGCACAGTAAGGATTTCCCTCTGGTAAACTAACATAGCTATGGAAAATCACCACTTTTTAATGGGAAAATCAACTATAAATCCCCATTTTCAATAGCTATGTTAGTTTACCAGAGGGTGGGTGGAAATAAAAAACTGAACATAGAAAGTTGAAACGCTGGCATCCGCTAGCACAATCGGTGCTGAATTTTCTTGCTGCGAAACCGTGGGACGCAAAGTTGATCTGCAACATCTTGCCCAACATGGCGAGCTAATCACTTCAGATCCAATCACTTCAGCGTCATAGCAGGTGGCACCCCTGGGGGCAACAAGCCGGTGAGACCGTCAAACCTCAGTTTGATTTCCAGTCCAACGTGTCTGATGATGTGAGGGAACACACTACCAGCAGGAGATGAGTGAGTTGGTTCATAGCAAGGCCGACCATTGGATTTATGGTGGGTCTGACAGCCGGACGGGTTGATAAATTGTGTCCAAACCTGACACCCTCTGGGCCCGCCGCTTGCTCGCCCGCGGATCGAAGACCGACTCAGAAGGGATCGGCTGGAGGCTACCTGGGCTTAACCAAACACGGCTCTCATGGCAGCCAAAGGAGTAAAGTTGCGGAGTAGAAACTGTGGCACTCCCCAAATAGACCATGAAATCAGGACTTTACTATCTACACTAAAAGTTGTAAAAATGCAAAGGTCGCAAAGGTTCATTCTTCAAGGATGAGCTTCAGGTTCAGGATGACCGTAGAATCAGCAAAAAAATAGCACTCAGTGTATCTATCTATAAGTGTTCGAGTTGTCTGACTGGTTTGCTGTGCTTTGCAATGAGAAACACTCTGCCAATAAAATGGATAGTTCTTTCCGTACATACAAGTGTTGCAGCTTTTAGTAACGTAGAATGTGGCAAACCCAACAATGAATCCCGATTTCCAGACATGAGTGGTATATTCCCAGGTGGACGTCTTTTATAATCTTTTATATGTTTCTTCCTGGCTTTACGACTTAAAATGTCCCACCTCCCGTTTCGTTTTTTTGGGACACCTCTCTGCTCAACACCTTGACAACCGGAACAGATGGTCGGCCTCGGGAGCATCCCAAGCTTTGACTCAAAGGGAATGTCATTGGATTGGTTTAAGGGAAAATCTACAGGAAACCATGGATTTTCCCATGAAATATAGGGCTTTCCTGTAAATTTTCCCTTAAACCAATCCAGTGAGAATGGTTCAAAAGTTGGAAAGCCCTGAATCGGATTCCTGTTTTCAGCCATGAAAACTATGGTGGTTGAACCAAGAATTGCGACTGAGAATCACCATGGGATGTGAATGGGATGCGAATGGGATGTGGAACCGCTAGATGTTAGGTTGCGTCTGAGAAAGTGGGATATACCATGGTATACCTCCAAGAAATGGCAATTCGGCGGAAGGGAAAACGACGAGAAATCACCAAATGCGTGGTACAGAATTTTGAGACAAACCCATATAGAGGTTTCCTAAAATAGGATTACCCTCAAATCATCCATTTTGATAGGATTTTCCATTATAAATCATCCAGCTATTGGGGTATCCCCATTTTAGGAAATTCGATATGGCTTGAGAGCAAAACTGACAAATGCCCGGTATTTCTCTTCTGGCTCTACCAAAACTAGGCACCAGGCTCTCTACTGCGACACTCGCCTAGCCAGCGCTCAAGCCATTCCCCAAATGGATTGGTTGGCTTTCCCAATCCAAAGTTGTTGGGGGTCCTGTATATCTTCCTCATTACCAAGGGGAATTAAAGAATATGTGCTGGTTGATTAGAGTTCATCATTCTTTCGGGTAGAAAGAAACAAGAATGAAACTGCCGCCATTTTTGGGGACATGAGCCATGACAAACTGAAAATAAATGTAAATCCATCGATAGACCCCGCAGAATCCACCAATGTAACTTTGGTATGCCTAATATTATCTGATCATTTGGCACGTCTATATAATAATTTCACGTTTTATACATCATATACGTCATGTACATCAGATACATCATGTACATCATGTACATCATATATACATAGTATGTACATATGTAAATAGATGTAGAGAAGCTGTGTTTCTTCTTGGTTTCGGTCCCCAGTTTTGGCGACATCTTCGGCCTTCCGCTTGGCGGCCTCCGCTCTGCCCGACGAACCTGCGCACGTGACGACTGGAAACCCCGGGTGTCCATTGAGAAAATCGATGGTTGAATGCATAGGTTCCATTCCTGGATCATACCAATGGCTCGAAAATTGAAGACCTGACCACAAATGTGACAAATGTGACAAATGTGACAAATGTGACAAATGTGACAAATGATGTCGGAAGAAAAAAAAACATAGCTATCATATTTTTTCGTACCATCCAGAACTGTGGTATGTCTGAAAAGTTGGCTGTTCACCATCCTTTTTAATTGAGCCAATTTTGATCCATAGCTATCACTGCCCCGTGGCACCTTGAACTTTGGCTTCTTGCAGCTCGCCCGTGAGCTGCTGTAGCCTAGGTTTTGATGGTGGATCGAACGGTGATCGGATTTCCGATTCAGACAGTTTTCAGCAAATGGAGAATTCACAAAAACATATTGGGATTTGATGGGATTTAGTGGGATTTGAAGTGGGATTTAGTGGGGGTTCGTGGTGTTTAAAGTGGGGTTTAAAGTGGGATTTAGTGGGATTCCAACAGGATGAATGGGATTTAGCCTCCAGTAAACAAACATGGCTAGCTGGAAAATACCATATGAATGGAGTTGTTTGAAGCTGGGAAAGTCATCGATTTTCATGTGGGATTTTCCAGCAAGCCATGTTTAAGGACACCGGATGGGATGGTAAATTGGATCCTAGCCATTCTTGGATCTATGATGATCTATGGATTTATATTCAAATTCTAGCTTTGCTTTGGAGAATCCAATGAGACATATTAGATCAAAAAAACAAATTCGAAAGCTCAGATCCAATAAATCCAATAAATCCTAAGCTCAGATCCAATGGAAGACCCAGAAAAAAAAGTTCAGAAGAGCTTTCAGGACTGATGAGTGCAGACTTTGCTTCAGGTCAAAATGCTCAGTGATCCTCTCGGCTTCCAACGGAGTTTTTGTTCATCCAGTTCCCGGCTCGAAAAAGGAAAAAACGATGTCCTTCTACTGACAACAATCGCCAAAGCATAGCTGCCAAGGCTGATCTGGGATCCCTCAAAAAGATGTATGATTCAGGGCTGGGATCTTTCCTCTTGACAGTTCCCTGAGTGTCGAACTGCAGATTCAGTCGCAACAACTCCTCAGCGTTCACGGCCTGGTCTGTAGGTGTCGTTGGTATCTGCGCGGGGCGCGGATTTTGCGGCTGGGGATGGCTGGGGAGTGATACAGACCCATACTGGCGATGTTAAGAAGACAAAATAGCGATTCTCACACACCAAACTGAGATTTATATAATGGATATACAACAGGATATACCATGATATACCTGCAGACACACTCAGCAATATGATACTTGGGTCCGAAAATGGAGGATGTGCCCCCAATCTATGGCATTTTAATGAGGAAAATGCTGATCAAGCGCTGGATGCACATCCAACAATCTCTCGGATGTCAAGGGAGTGTAGATGTGTGCATGTATAATAATAATAATAATAACAATAATAATAATAGTAATAATAGTCATAATAGAAATAATAACAATAATAATGATAAAAACAATACTAATACGGTCACAATATGTACGTAGAGAGAGAGAGAGAGGGATACATATATGGACAGAGAGACACAGACAGACACAGACAGACATAGATAGATAAAGAGAGAAAAACAGATATAAAGAGAGATAAACAGGGATAAAGAGAGATAAATAGAGATAAAGAGAGATAAACAGAGATAAACAGAGATCAAGAGAGATGAATGTATGAACGCACACAGTTCAGGCACCCCAAATACAGGATGGGGTCCGGTTTCAAGAATCAACCATGAACTGGCGGTTGGTCCCTAAGTTGTTGAAGATGCCAATAGAAATTGGACCATCACCCCATCAAGTAATCATACCTTGGGTAAATCTAGACAGGCTGAAAGAACCTCTGCCAGAAAAGCTCCAGCACTACGCAGGTCAGAAAATACAAATAGACTCTGTCAAAAATGTTGTTTGCATTGCTTCTGCTGAATGATAGGGATTTCGGTAAACGGTTTTGTTTAATTTTGGCTCGCCATTTTGAACCCACAAATTCGTTCATTTTTAGTATGTAGCCATCCATGGTTGGGGGTTTGTACTTGTGCGCCAGTCCCTTGTACCTTCCCAAGATCTGGCAGGTAGCCCTACTCAACCAACTCCTTGCCTCCAGGTCTGCCTTTCGGAGCGTTTCATCTTCGATCTGTGCCTTCCGAAAGGTCTGAGTCAAGGTGCACTTAGATAATTCAGATACAAAAAAGTTAGAAGATCATGAGACGTTGCTGGTTGACTGCTTGGAAGTCCAGTTCCAGTTGTACATGGATATACAACTATAGTTACAGCGGCACCATATCCGAACTTATGGGGTTCTGCACCATGGTGATACCTATAAAAGTAACCTCTGGCCTGCACTACCCCAAAATGTTGATGACCTCCAGACATGCCACCAAGGTCGCCCCAAAAACTTCCCCCCACTGTCATCAAGCGTAGCTGGAAAATCCCCGATATAAATGAGGTGTCGATGGGAAAATCATCTATAGGTTTGGAAATTCATCTACGAATTGGGCGGATCTTCCAGCAGGAGGGGCAACCCCTACTTCCCGAGTTCTGTGAAACATTCGGTCACTGCACGCCGTAGTGAAGAAGTTGAGATCCGAACCCCGGGATGACCAAAAGGTTTGAAAGTACTGTGGGTGAAACCAAGCCAGATCCACCATCCCCAATGACTCTCCATGTTTATAGGTGGTATGCTTAGCCTTCCCAAATGGGTGGTGTATGGCATTTGTTTCACCCACATTACTATAGAAGTAGCAACTTACACGATCTAAAGCCAGTCGCTCAGGAATGAACTCATGTGCTCGTTTCGCCTTCGTCAGTGCCAGCTGGAGCTGCAAATGACGCGCCTGTCAGCTGGCCCATCAAAAGTAGTAAACTTCACAAATATATGTACAAATATGTGAACTTATCAACTTATCAACAAAATGGGGACACTATTATTGGAATCTTTCGGGGCAGAATACCTGCTCTTATGGAATGTGGGAACTTGCTGGCAATCCTTGCTCCCGCAGCCAGAAATGTTGATGGGGAGACAACCACCTTAAAAAAGAAATAAAAAGAATACACAGTTCATGCAACAGCAATATGGGGAAGATTTCCCCGATCCTAAATATTTTGCCGCAGTTGGACTACCTATCAGTGGGAGGTCGCCGGTCGCATGGGCCATTTTGGGTGCTTTCCCAAGGTTCTGGGTCCGTCTGGGAATAATACCACTATAGATGGCCATTTCTACAGAAAAAGTGAGGATAAACCATGCGATAGAATGGGGCAGCCAATTTTCTGAAACACCCGTATGAGTTTTGGTTGTAGCTTCGCAAATGGACAAGCTTCCTATCTACCCCAAAGCCACGGTGGCTAGCTGGCTTCGCGGCTTCGCCTCTTCCTTGTTCAAGCTGGCCTGCCGAAACGAGGTGCTACCTTGGGGGTGCTGTTCCAGCTATAAGTGGATATTTTTTATTCAACGAAACTCATGGGGGTTACATCCCAACTGATTATGGGAGTTTTAATCCCATGGTGATACCCATTTAGAACCTCGACTACACCCCAGGAAAGCACCTAAAAGTCATATGGCATCACTTGGCGTGGAAGTTTTGGGCTACAGTCATGGGCCCCTACGAGACGTAAATGCAGTCATATCTGGAACTAGGGAGTTTGCCTTGAATAGATGCTGCTTGCAACCTGAGATATCCTGAGAAGCTGTGACTATCCATCATTTTGGGAGCCATTCCCAAGATCAAGGGTCTCCGGATCACCTGTAGCTTCTCGCACTCCTCTTTTTTTGAATCGGCCTGGTATGGCTGGCACAGATGGCTCAAAATTCAGAAAACCCCTGAAATGGGACGGTTTAGTGGACTTCATCTTTGACCAGTCAACTTGGTGGGCCATGTGGAGCCAGGTCTACTTGGTGATTTCTCAAACTAGGTACCGAAAAAAATTGCCAAGCCTGTTCTCTTGACTTTGGAGAGGCTCCTCGACTACTTTCACATGGGGCCCCGCAATCCTACCCAACTCCCCAACCGCCAGACTGCCAGACCTATCATTGCCAGCCAAATAATCCAACTCACAAAAAAGTGGCCTATCAATGTCTTGCCCATTTTTCCCAAATCTGGTATTGGAATGCTGGTTGTTGGGGGAGGTTCAAGTTTTTCAACGTGCGCCTGCACTTCTTCAAGTCGCCTGCGGCACGTGGCTGTTTGGATCTTTTTGGCCATGGGGTAGCCACTGGGGACTGACCTCTCTGGTACACCAACCTAGCGGGGAACTCCGAAAATCGGAAAATACATCCGAAGATCATCCGAAAATCAGGAAATCCTCCATTATTTTGGATTACCAAAGGGTTAACTCAGAACGCTGCAATGGATTCTTGAAGCAATGACAATAAAATCATGTGGGTGCCACACAGGTGCTGGTCAGAACATGATATCTTATACCCTCTGCTAAACCAACATAGCTATGGAACACCAACATTAAATTCATGGGTAAATCAACGAATTAAATGATCATGTTCAATTGCAAACTGTTGAATTACCAGAGGATGGCTTGTTTAAGGGATTGGGTCAGAAATCTTGACCCCACCACCACCTGAGTGGATGGGGGGGGTTCATGAATGACTCAAGATTGCCCCATCCTTTGGGATGCTCCTGCAGTATAGACCATATTTAGATAGATTGAATATACATTAAATGTAGACCTAAAAACTAATACCGACATATATGTATTGAGTGGCCGGAGTAGTGTTTATTCCTATCCATGTTCCTCGTATTTGCTGATGCAATCTACTATCTTCACCATCTTCACCCAGCTTTCTTGATCCCTCCGCCCAAATTGGAATACCAGCCAAAAATGGAGTGTGACATGGCTACGGGTCCCCGGTTCTAGTGGTGAACATGAAAATAGCTGGTCAAGGCATCCTCTAAATATGACCTTCTTAGCTGGAAAATCCCCAAGTCAAATGGAGGTTTCTAGCTGGGAAAACCACCAAACTAAACCTGTCATTTTCCCATTGCTCACGTTTGATGACACCGGATGGTTTATCCCATTAATCCCATTGAAATTTCACAAAATCTCATTTTATCCCAAGATGTGCTAATCAATTATACTAATTCTCCATCTACAAATGAATGATTTATGCCGCAGAAATCCAGGCCCGAAATCCAGGCCCGGCACCTCTCGGTTCGCAGGTTCTTGCCTCGCTCTTCTTGCAACTCCTTCTTCAGTCCGACCAAGTCCTGGCCGGATGATCCCTTCGTGGTCGATTTGATGGAGAAAAATTGGGGGGGGAATTCTACCCTGGGGTAAAACATAGATGGGGAAAAGCCATGGGGAAACCCTGGGAAAATGATCTACATTCATGGTGGGTTGTCCAAATCTATGTGAGCAGGAAGGCAAGCAACAATTTCAGTTGAGGATCTAACACCAACAGGTTCCCACCAATTCACCTCCAAAATTAAACGCGGAAAAATGGGTCGTGCCGTATTCCCAAATCCACTTGTTTATGGTAAGTGTCCTTCTTGGAATTGCCTTTTTGGTGGTCTGCGGTATACAAACTCTTTTCAGACACACCCAATTTCATATGCTCGGCTATACATCCCATGACATCCGCATGGTATCCCCGAATATCCATATAATTGTTGATTGTTGTTGGCTACAACAGTCACATCAATGATGCTCCAAACATCCTCAATGCGGTTGGTTTTATACGGGTAAATCCTCCATTTTCATGGGATACCCTCCAGTAAACTAACATAGCTATTGAAAATGGCCATTTGTAGTGGATTTTCCCATTAAAAATAGTGATTTTCCATAGTTATGTTAGTTTACCAGAGGGTACCCCCACAAAGTTTTCCCATGTTGGGCAGTTACATCCCATGAAATCCCGTTGAATCTCCTCGAATCCCCATGAAATGGTTGGTTAACCCAACAAAATTTCTTTGACTACTTAGAAAAATATTGATAACCCCATTGAATCACATGAAATCCTTTTTAATCCCAGTATATCTCATTTCATCCCCATTTTCTTGATATTCAGATCTTCGACTCAGGCGCACTTTTTGTCGCCTTGAGTTCTGGAGAGCTGGAAAGCGAGGCCCACCATTCAGCCTCCCGGGATGTGGACCCAGGCATGGTACCGTCTGGTAATTCAACAGTCTGCTATCGAAAATGACCATTTATAGTTGAATTACCTATTAAAATGGTGATTTTCCGTGGCTATGCTAGTTTACCAGAGGGTAAGTGGTCGGGAAAACCATGGAAAACCCATAGCATTTGGTGTCATCAAACGTGGTTTATAGCTTGGAGATCCCCGTGACCAGCCATGGAGATTTTTTTGCAGCTGGGAAGATCATCGAACTACATGAGGGATTTTCCAGCACGATATGTTTGAGTACCGGAGGATATATATATATATATACCATCTGGTTATCTACCATAGCCATGGAAAATCCCTCATCCGCTGGGAAAATCATCCAAAATTAGCCAGCTATTCCATGGCTATGTGAAATAACCACAGGGTAAGTATGGATGTTCCAAATGTAACTGGGGTATGACGTGGTTAGTGGATTCCTGCGGCGGACATCCAAGTAGCAACCCCCAAGAAGATAGAGATGTAAAGAGTCTCTGGGGGTAGAAAGGGCTTTCAAAAAATAAAAAACTTGGTAACTATGTGGTCATGGCTCAAAACCCTACCCTAGGTGCCCGAAAATTGTAGCTGGTATAGCTGGATAGTTTTTCCCCTAAATATGGTAATTTCATAGGTGTTGACCCATCCTTTTTCGGTGAGGCCGATGAGCTTGGATGACCTCCTGGTCTTCACAGCACTTTGGACCACCGCCTTCGAAACTTCCTTCTGCATCGCTTCCAAGCTTTCATCTCTGGCTGCTACTTCTGCTTGCCATTTCAAGTCAATAGCACCTGAGATGCCAGACAGCGACTCCAATGGCCGAAGTTATCTATTCAAATAGAGGTAGAATGAATTGATAGATTGCTATTGGAGGTCCCAAAGTGCTGAAATCCGCACAGACATTTTGGTGTTCTCCTGTCTGACAATTCATGTTGTTATGGGACAAAACTGGGTATCCAAATAATTGAATGGTCGTACTGTACGGGGTCAAAAATTAAGACCCAGAAAAGCACAGTTTTTGCATATTGTGTAGCATTATATCTATGCATCCAAAGTTTCACCAACTTGGTAAACCGACAAAATTGGATGGTCAATACCTAAACTTGACCAGACAATGCTCAAATCAAAAAAGTGGATGGTTCATACTCAAAAAAACATCCAAGTTCACCAAATCTGCTTCACAGCAGAGGACAGCTTGACCCATACTTGGGGGTGCAGTTCGCGTTGTAAGCCTCTACATCGCCCAAGGCGCGCTGGTCAGACCAGCCCTTAACCAATTTGCGTTCCGCAGATGAAACCTAGGGTGCCGTCAAGAAATACTCAGGCCCCCGATGAAGATGGAACATCTGGTAGTTAAAGTTATATAATGGGGGGTATCCCATGAAAATGGAGGATTTACCCTTAGACAAAACCAACCGCATTGAGGACGTTAGGAACATCAATCTGAGCCATAATCTGAGAATATCATGGGGATATAATTGCATATAGCCAAGACGATTGAATGTGGCCTTGTCTAAAAATGGGTGTATGCCATAAATGGTCATGTTCATATGGAATAATCCATTGGAACTTTGGGATAGCTCATTTTCAGACAAGCCTATATCCAGTAGTTAATAGCTAGTTAGTGGGACAACATTTAGGTAGTATAGTAGTATTCAAAAAATCAATCACATCCTGGTAGTCCCTTTCCATCCTTTCCCCTAATATGAAATATCTATGAATAGCCAATGGGAATTCAATAGGATCTAACTTAACCATCTATGGGGGATTTATGGGAAGGCACACCTGCAGGTGAACATGCAGTTCTGGAAAACCCACCAAGAATGTAGATCATTCTCCGAACGGGAAACTATGGTTTTGCATGTCAATTTCTCAATTTACCAGAGGGTAGCGCCAGGATGGAAAAATTGGGATGTCTTAAAATTAGGAACCTACAGATCCCAAAAGAATCTAAGGGTCCAAACCCTACATGCTCCTCATGAAAATGGCCATAAGTTGCAGNAACAAGACGATGAAGTAAACGGGATGTAGGAAACAGACTTCTTGAAAGCAGTGAAGAAACAATCTGGCTTGCGGACTCTCTGACGAAAAGTGTGGGCCCCATTTCATCTCAATCAACTCTATTTCCCCCTCACCAAAGTGGGACAGTTCTAGCCACCCGATATCTGGTGGTTGTGGCCCACCATTCCTCGCTCTGGTCATGCGTGAATCTCTAGCTATTGTCGGCGAACCTATTCCTGTAGATTGTCTAAGCAGCTGGGTCTACGCACATATCATGGCTAATCTTACGCCAAGACCCTATGGTTTGCGAGGAATTGGAAATAACTTTGATGATGATGATGATGATGATGATGATGATNCTACGCACATATCATGGCTAATCTTACGCCAAGACCCTATGGTTTGCGAGGAATTGGAAATAACTTTGATGATGATGATGATGATGATGATGATGATGACGACGACAATAATCATCAGATCATCAGATCATCAGATCATCCGATCATCAGATCATCATCCTCATCATCCTCATCCTCATCATCATCATCATCATCATCATCATCGTCATCATCGTCATCATCGTCATCATCGTCATCATCATCATCATCATCATCATCACCATCATCATCATCATCATCATCATCATCATCATCATCATCATCGTGATAGTGGTACTGTATGGTCAATTGTTCCGTGGGGGTGCATTGTTTTTATATTTCACTTGTCACCCCAAAATGAAACCGGAATTGCGGTATATATGGTTAATTGTTACATGTGGCTGGAAGATTCTATGTCTATGAAAACCTGAAACCCTAATTGCGGAATGGTAAATTGTTCCGTGGGGAAAAACTTTATATTTTATATGTGAGCGACACATGAAACCCTGATTGAGGTGTGGTTTGGGGCTGGGAGATTATATCCTATGTAAACCCTTAAATGAAACCCTAATTGCGGACTGGTTAATTGTTCCATGGGGGTGGGATCTTATATCTGATACTTAAACCCTAAATGAACCCTAATAACGGTACAGTATTTTTTCCTGCCAAGCCGCAATGCAATGCTCACTTCGAAAAAGTTCATCTCTTTTGTTTGAGCTTGTTAAAAAATGATTGGTTTTTATGTCATTCTGTTCGTGGGGAAACCACGGGGTCTGTGCATAATTTTAGGGCCCCTGCCATCAGAAACCTTATATATATATACTCATATATATATATAATATATATAATATTGTATAATACATGTATATCTATATAGTATCCTCATTTGTTTCCAGTCACTAATCTTTCAACCACCCAAATCAAGGTTTTAGTGAAAGACACCGGCTCCGCAGCTCTTAGCTTCCGGCTCTTTCCTGTTCTTCTGCCAAGGCTGTCTTCAA
>BGPT01001693.1:25197-43066 GCA_003297045.1 Symbiodinium sp. clade C Y103 | reverse complement strand
CTGGGCAAGCCCATGCAAACTCAGCAAATCGCCATGCAGCCGAGCGTCCCTGGGTGCCTTAGCCGGGCTTGAAAACGTCCCCACAACCAGAACCCTGCCAAGGTGCTGATGGAATGGGGATATGACGGGATATGTCACTTCATAGGATAGGAATGAACTCCAGTTACGTACGTAGTCAAAAGTAACTAGTGAATGGGCTTGCGCAATAGAGTTGTTGCTCAAAAAGAAACATAAACACAAACTTATATCTCAGTTTCCTCCCTAAATGGCTTTGATTTGATCCCATCCAAGACCCTGTCACTACGTGACGCCGAGGATCGTTGGGTACGTCGGGCGGATGCCGTAGCTTAGAGAAATCGACGTCTTCCAGTTGCAGTTCCTGGCAGCGCGCCTCCAGGAATGCCGTGATCTCGCTGATTTGTTCCTGGTGGATCACTTCCTGAAGGATCGGGCGCTGGAATTTTGCTGATCTTAACAGAAAAGATCACGATGGAATCGTTGGATCCACACCGGTTTTCATGGCTTCTTTTAGGGATGTGTATATATATATATATTGGAATTTCGAGACTTGTTTGAGATATCCAAGTTTTTGTAAAGTTCACCTGGCCATTGCCAGAGCGAAATTTTTCCCTATTCCGGGGTCCATATCTCAGCGACATCGAACTGATCATCGGTGTTCCCGTTTCTTCATGGCCATCAATTGGGGGCCATCTCCCATCGAACTGAACACTCCTTTCATCATGTTATTGCCAATATATCCCAATAATCCATGAATCACATTCATTGAAATATCCCCATGAAATTGTGGGTGACATACCGTGTCCCGTTCTGTTCCCAATTACATACTCATAGAATGTTTCGTCTAAAAGGTGCTAGTTCTGGGTGCAGTTCCAGTTCAAGTGCTTGTGTAACCATAGTTATGGCGGAGTTGTCCCAACTTATGAAGCTTCTAACCATCCATGAAAGTTGCGCTGCAACCCAACCAATTAGTTACTATCCCTTGTCAGAAAGTCTCCTAAGTGGATTTTCCCGGTAAACATCTTCTCAAAAAACATATGGTTCGGAACCAGTTACTAACTCGACATCAATCCTGCCGGGGATCCGCTTCCACCAAGCGTGTTTCCAGGGTCTCAGCTTTTCGCTGTTCCACCAAGAACTTCGCGTGCGCCGACGTCGCTTTGCTGGCGCCCTCGTTTTGAATCTTCGCCACCTGACACGCGAAGGATGGGACTTTTGTTCTAGGGTAATAGTATACTAACCCCAATAACGCTAAAAAAGTAAAATCCTATCCTGGGGACGATTTGAATTTGTCAGCAGCTTTTGGGTGGTTGCTGTAGTGATAATGATTGAGTAACAATAGTGACAATGATTGATTATGATAATGATCATGACAATGATGACGATAACAGTTGTACTAATACATATATATATATATGCATGTCTTTTCGCAACAGACATAATAAAAATAGAACTTTAAGGGATCTAAAAAAACACCACATTCCACCAAGGCTTCTGGATGGCCATCACTACTAGAATAGGAAAGGAATAGTCTTCAACGACTCCGATGGTGAAGATCAAACAATCCCAAAGTTGCCCTCTGGTAATTTAACAGTTTACCGTGGAAAATGACCCATAAAAGCCCTTTTCGCCATGGCCATTTTCCATAGCTGCGTAAGAAATTACCAGAGAGTATGTCGTCGTGTCTTATATTCCCATTGTACCCCATTACACCACCATTTGTGTTTCTTTGTCATCACGAAATAGATTCGAGGGTTCTTACGGGGTCTGTCTGGCTTAGGCAGCCAACATTTAAATATTGGACGAGAGGCTGGAAGAACGAATTTCCAGACCCAACCATGATCCAACCGAAAAAAAAATGTGTAAAACAGATAAGTCCCCAATACATGGATGATATAATGTATGTAATGTATTTATCATGTATGTATCTTTTCTACATACAGTACAGGATCTATATATACTGATATACTACACAATTACAATAGATGATCAAATGTATACATTTACATAGATTTACACAAATTGATCTTATCTATTTATCTAGCACAAGAAAAATCGATCATCTCCATAAGTGCTCCCCATCCCCTGGCCTTGCTTTGCTCCAGTGCCAGCTGCGCTTTCAAGGTGGCCACCTCTACAGCACTGTCGGCGGAGGCCGAGGAGATCTGCTCAAGCGACTTCTCGAAGCAGCTCTCGGACTGCGCCAAGTCCTGGTCCAAGGGGGGGAAAAAAGCTGGAGATTTTAGGGGAAATTCCATGGGAATTCATGAGATTTTGGAGGAACTTTCAGATTTTGGAAGATTTCAGTGACAAACTTGGGATTCAACCAATCAACATCATGATTTGAGCAACAAAAAACGACGGAATTTGCTGGATTTAGTGTGTCTGGAAATGGGGATATCCAAAAGCTACATTTTTTCGAGGAAAGCTGATGATGAATCAGTGGATGAAATGGGGTACCCTATCTTCAAACAAACCCGTAATTTGATTTAATGAGAGATATTTGTATGACTGACCGACAATATGGGATAGTATGCCACCAAATAGAAATGGCGCAGCTGAGATTGCGTTCCTCATGTGAATCCATTTCACAAATCTGAACTGGAAACCGAAAAAAAAAAAACATGGTGAGAAAAAAAAACTGCCCAGTCCTGCTTCAATTTCTTCAGTTCCAGCTGCTTTTGCATCAACTCATCCTGCAGCTGTTGCAGTGAAGCCATGGAGTTTGGCTCCAGTGAAGCCACCCATGGCCGATCCAGTGAAGCTGCTTGGGATGCTATAGCTGCAGAAGGACCTCCCGCAGCTGCCAGGGTGGGCACTGGGATGTTGGTTGGAAACCCCTCAGAACCACGTTTTTTGAGATAACACACAAAAACAGTTGAACGATGATGGTGATGGTGATGATGATGATGATGATGATGATGATGATGATGATGATGATGATGATGATGATGATGATGATGATGATGATGATCTCATGATGATCTCATGATGATCTCATGATGATCTCATGATGATCATGATGATCTCATGATGATCTCATGATGATCTCATGATGATCTCATGATGATCTCATGATGATCTCATGATGATCTCATGATGATCTCATGATGATCGATCATGAGGATCATGATGATCATGATGATCATGATCTCATGATCTCATGATCTTCTGATGTTCTGATGTTCTGATAATCTGATGATCTGATGATCTGATGCTGTGTTTACTTTATGTTCGCCACTGCGGCCTATCAGCTATTTCCATTGCGACTACTGAAGATGTACCTGAAGAAACCTTATCACGTGCCTTCGGTTTCCTAGTCTCAACCCAGGGTCCACACGGGGCATGCCTCAAGACAGCCTACCAATGGACCCACAATAGTGGTCATTTGCAGTCCGAGACTATCCTCAAAAAGGCAAGACCTAGTGAGGTTCCACACCAAGAGCCCCCATTTAGGTGAGCCATGGAGTTGATTAGCTGGTGATCACGAATTGGTGAATGAGCTCATGAAATCTGCCCAGGTCATCCTAGTTATGTTTGGGGGTACAAACCAAACATGACTCAGGTAACTAAACTAAACTGAACTAAACCAAACAAAACGAACTCACTAATTTGCCAGCTAACTAACTGACTATCCACCGCCCAGCTCTCTGCCACCCCACCTGCATCCTTCGCTTGGTCCAAGGCCATCTCCACACCTTTCGGCTTCAGCTCCCCCCGTGATCTCCATCCTTTTTGGATCTTGCTGGAGGCGATACGCTCCACATCCTCCAGGAGTGCTGGGTAAAGAAATACATGGGGAGCGTTTAGTAATATGAATCACATACATATATATATATATCATAATAATAACAATTCAATAATAATAATAATAATAACAATAATAATAACAATAATAATAATAATAACAATAATAGTAATTATAATAGTAATTATAGTAATAATAGTAACAATAATAACAATAATAATAATAGTAATAACAATAGTAATAATAATAATAGTAAGTATAGTAATAATAGTAATAATAGTAATAACACTAACAATAACAATAATGACAATAACAATTAATAAACAAATAAATAAATACACAAATAAATACATTATAAATAAACAAATAAATAAATAAATAAATATATATATATATAGTAATTTTTACATATGGACGAATTATGAATCGCTGGAAGAACTATCACTGGCAAGTCCTAAGTCGCATTGAGGTCGCTATAATTTGTCCATATATATATACATATTCATATCCAAAAATATTTATAGATATGTAATATGCAGGCTATCATGTGGTTTGGAAACTCAAAATCAGAGCTCCTTGGCTCCCTATTTCATAACGAATACGGATACAAGCTCCGCAACTTGGCTCCTTCCATTCGCCACTGGATTGTACTACATCACATCTGCGGTTTCTGAAAACCACTCTTCAACCACCTGTTCAGGAACTGGGGGGGCCCAGTCCTAGCAGGTATTTCATATAAGAGGGATAGGAGTACTAACTTTTGTCCCCACTATCGACCATGTTTAACCACTAAATAATCCATTCATCTATCAAATCATTCTCAACCACCCAAAAAACATTATTAATCATATTTAACAATTAATTGAAGCTATTAACTATCATTATCAACGATCATTAACTATATTATACTATATTTACATAACTATTGGTCATGATCACTATCAACCATTAGTTCACGACTAGTTCACCACTTGTTAACCATTAGTTCACCATTTCTTAAACTGCCCACCCCCCGCATCCTCCTTAGAACCAGGGCAGAAGGTGACTTCCAATGGCCGTTCCTGCCAAAGGCGCCGGAAGCTCGGCCGATCCTGCAGGGATGGGATTTCATATTGGATAGAATTACCCTCTGGTAATGTGAAAATCATCGAACTAAATGATGGATTTGCCATTATAAATGGAGGTTTCTAGCTGGGAAAATGATCTATAAAATGGTGGATTTGCCATTATAAATGGAGGTTTAGTTCGCTGGGAAAATCATCGAACTATTGCTGGTGGATTTTCCAGCTAGCCATGTTTGATGACACCGGAGGGTAATGGAAGAGTAGATGGATGTGACTTGAAACATGCGAGAAGGGCAACCAGTCAGAACCCTTTCTGGTATTGAAGACAAAACATGTCTGGAGGGTCATTTTTGGGTTTTGGATGTGCCCAACCAAGTCGTGGACACAGAAGGAGCTTGCACCACGCTTAAATTCGCAGGTGCTCATGGCTTAGACGCCATCAACCTGGAAAATCCTTCAGACAATCCAAGTTCAGAGGCTTGAACCCCAAAACCTCACCAATGAAACATCCGGCCTTTCCACCTTTTTTCGGACCCACCTCAAAAAGCCCAAAAAGCCCAAAAGCCCCAAAAGGATCCAAAAGGATTCAAAAGGCACCAAAAAACCAAAAAAGTCTAAAAAGCACAGTCCTGAAAGCTCTGGAGCGATTGCTTCTGCACCATCAACAGCTGATATCCCGCCTTGATTCCCGCCTTCATCGCCCATCCCTCGCGTTGCACGCTACGCACCAAAACCTTGGGGGCTGGCGGCCACAGTTCCAGCGTCAAACCCAGATCTTCCACCTCCGCCAGCAAGGTGAAGGTATCCAACTCAGGCCCAAGGTCGCCCGCGGCCTTGACACCCAATTGGCCCACCTGGGCAAGAAGTAAGTTGCGTGAGAAGTGCTAGAACTGTTGGCTTAGAGATTCATCTGACTTAGAACTGGAGGCGTCCTCTTTGCAGGGCGGTCACTGGTTATTTCGGCCAAAATTGTCAAGAATACTTCACTCATTCCTTTCAAGTAGAACTCAGAGAAACCAACCATGATTTTCACAACCCCCATCTTTCCCCAAACAAAATGGTCCAGCAAATACTGGCACATCATCTTGATGCTTCCCCAGCCGTGCCTTCTCCTTGGCCTTTTTCCTCCGCCAATTCGCCTGGATTTTGGTCGAGGCCATCCCTTCCTGCTCCGTCTTCGAGGCTCCGCGGAAGGTGAGCTGCAGGGGTCGCTGGGACCAAGCCTGGAATCCGACAAAGGCCACCGCTGCCACGGTGTAGGTGCTAAACATCAGTAGGATGGAGACTGATACCTGACTTGTGATATCTTATGATGATCAGTGGGAGAGGGGGTTATTTGCAGGGATGTAGCTACAGTTGGATGAGTGACACTGAACAACTTGGGGGCCGCTTGTTGCAGGATTTCACCTGGCAAATGGTTGGGAACCGTGCTTAGTTTCACCGTTTCACCAGTTATTCGAAGCTAAATCCAACCCGTGTGGGGTTCATATTATATCGTTTGGGTCATATCCACATTCCATACTATCCCCATAAAAATTATTGGGTTATCCCCCGAATTTCTGGGCAAATCCCTTTGTTTTTGGGCGTTTTTCATCCCATCATATCCCACATTCCATGGTCGGTCAGATGGTTCATATCAGCATCCCCATCCAATCCACCCCGTGACTGATGCATCCCCTTGGAAAATCACCCACCAACCCACCTCCTTCAGCTGTTCTTTGCTCATCTTCGTCACCTGCATCTCTTGCACCAGCTGAAGTCGGTCACCTGGTCGCGTGGGATGCAGTTGGTCTCCGAGTTCTATAGGTTTTCGCCCAACCTGTGTAGAAATTGATAAATGAAGAGGTCAAATCATGAAAATTCCGCTCCTCACGGCTATCCATTACCCAGATGGTTGCAGCAACCCTGAAATTTGGAACATGGAGTTTTGAACAGTGGGATTTGGATGGATTTGGAACGAACCAAGTCTTGAGACAAGTCCTCCATCTCACCTGCACCCTGGGGCCCTGGCCTTTTTTGGCCATGAGAAATTGATGGAGTGTTAGATGGCTGATGGCTGGTTAGTTTTCCTATATCCATCCTTTTGCGGGGTATGATTTTGAGCCGAACCCCCATCCCGGGAAATCCACTGATAGCCTTCTCAATGCAGCACGTGCACCTCTAAGAGTCATCCGGGCATCTTCCATATGTTCAGTCGTCTCATCTCATGATATCACCTCCAAAAAAAAAAATGAACCGGAAAAGATCCTTCATTTAAGGTTGCTTTTCAAGATGATCTAACAAGATTCAGGATCTTTCAGTGCGCAACAGTCATGACCCTGGAAGAACCCCATAGTTTTGGCCATTTCCAGCGACCACCTTCCACCTGGTTTTCAGCCAAGGTGCCCAGCTTCAACCCAACCGACTCGGCCCAACTGCCCTTCACCACCTCATAGACCAACCACTTTTGAAGCCGGAAACCCAGAGTCTTGGCAGATTTGGGCGCGGTCACCCTGAGTTTGTCGTCACCCTCCTGGCGACGTTTGCAAGTTGTCAAGGGAGAATGCTACAACTGGTTCCAGGCACAGATGTGGAAGTCTTGAAATTTGGAACCTCAGAGATTATCCAATTTCACCCTTTTTGAATCATAGAACCCAATTTGTTGCAGGTTCATCAAGGTTTAGACATACACAAAATAAATGATGCGTAATCATGAACTGATCCTTCCAAGCCCAGTACAGAACCATGCCAAAACCGAAAAATCGCCCCCTTCCGTTCGGTTGATACCCCCGTGTAAAAGTCTTTTAAATCCCCCATATGGGTGTGTCTGAAAATCGAGCACCAAGAAAAAATCATGGTTTATCATCATTATCCGTATTAGAATGGCCATTTTATGGATATATTGATATACCCTATTTTCAGACAGTCCAAGTTTAATGTCTGGTTATTTAACAGTTTGCTATGGAAAAAATAGGTTTATTTATAGATGATAGAAATGATGAACTACCAATTAAGAATGGTGATTTTCCATAGCTACGTTAAATAACCCGAGGGTTTTTTCACAGCAAGACCTCCATTGATAGATGACCCATTAAAACCTCCATTTGTTCATTGTATTTTCCCATTAAAACCCTACCATCTGCTTATTTAACATAGCCATGGAAAATGGCTAATTTTGGATGATTTTCCCATTGAAACCTCCATTTATAGGGGATTTTCTATGGCTATGTTAAATAACCAGAGGGTACAAATCAAAATAATCATTCCCCAAGTCATCCTTCAGCTTGGCATATGCTGCTGCCAGGTCGGTTCGCAAGGCTTTCAGCTCCACATCGCGTTGCGCCAATTCCTCTTGCAGCGCATGGATCTCGACATGCTCCTTGGAATATCCAGATGGGCCAGGCAGGAAGGTTTGGAAAAGCCAGGTGCATCCGGAAAAAACATTCATGGAATTGTGACATCTGTGATATATCATACAATATCGTATTAGTATCACATCATGTCATCGAACAAAAATATACATCTCAATACATCTCAAATACATAGTTATAAGAAATCTAAATTGACCAGGGAAAGCGCAAAATTCTACATCTTGTCACTGTGTCCAGAGAGTTTCGAACATGAATCAATTCATCCCGCTGGACCCTTCTGTTCACATCAAAACATCGCTGGAAATTATGGATGTTGATTCCCCGCAGCCATATGGTATACATTGGTATAATTGGAATCATCTTCCATATGGAAAAATGGACACCCTGCGGAATCCCCTAACTCCGCAGATGCTGACAATAACTTTTGAGAAACAGACAGAAACATCTCAAAGATACATCAAAACGAGAATCGAAATCAACCACATCAAGCTCAAACCGAGAAATTCATAGAAATGTATTTCAATAGTTCCCATGTGTTTTGTGGACATGAACCTTTCCAATTCAAACAACAAATGATTCAACCATTGAACCTTCTGAATTCCAAAATTGTAGAAATTATACATATATAGACATATATAGAATGATCTAGATTCAACATGCTTCAACCATTCTTCCAGTCAGTTTTTCTTCAACTCTGCCCAGTCGCCCAATACGCGGGCGTGACCTCAAACGACGCAGCCGAGTCCGGACTCTGCGGTGGAGCAGCGCTTCCGCCGAGCCTCGAGAGGCACCATGGGGAGATGATTTTCTCGGGAATACCATGGGGATATAGCTATTCTTACTGGTGCTTAGTAGGGAATGGGGGAATGGGATGATTATTAATGGTTATTATAGGTCATTCCCTCATTCCCTACTAAGCACCAGTAAGTATGTTGTGGGGATATAGATGCCATACTGTAGATAAGATAAGATTAGGTTGGGCTAGATTAGATGGGGCTAGATTTAGATAGATGTGGAGATCTAGTATGAATGCGATTTATAAGCTAGAATATGTTGGAAGAAGTTGTCTGCATAGTTGGCTGTGGCGGACCAAATTGGAACCATCAACTAAGCGCAACAACCCAAACATGATGTACAACAAATTACCTTAGATAGCACCAAAATCTGAACCAAAAACTCTCATTTCTCTACCAGAATCTCCACCAAAACTAGCCAGACCGGGTCCCAGCCTGTCTGTCTCAACCAACTTCACATCCTTCTCCATCAGCTCTTTCCGAGCATCTTCCAGTTCCTCTCTCGCAATTGCTGCTCAGCAGCTTCGTGGGAGCTGCGAAATCATATGTTTGCTTCTTTGTGTGCCCATACATCCACATACATCAGCATACATCCACATCCATCCACATCCATCCACATCCATCCACATACATCCACATACATCTACATATACATTATAAACATATCATGATCGATTCATAAATCACACTCACTTCAAAATATGTCCAAATGTTCTAAATTCAACCCCCAGGTCCGAATTCATGATTTCCAAATCCAAATGATCTCCATAAATGATCCCCTATGGCAAGTCTAGCACCTCGGAAATCAAGATATCTCCCTATTTTCATTGGATTGGTTTAAGGGAAAATCGTAACCGGAAACCATGGATTTTCCCATGAAATATAGGGCTTTCCTGTAAATTTTCCCATTAATCAATCCATTTAATGGGAAAATCCACTATAAATGGCCATTTTCAATAGCTATGTTAGTTTACCAGAGGGTATCTCCCTATTTCCAAGGGAAAAATGATGCGAAACGTCGAACCGCGGTCCTCAGTGCGCTGCTTGTTGCGCTCTTCCGCCGTGGCTTCGGCTTCGCGGGCAGCGGCCAGGTCCTGAGAGTATTATGTGGTCATGATATGATGTGTATATATATATATATGTATTATACAATGTACTATGTCAATAAAGTCTGCTATACATCATCTGTACGGATGCATATGTCTTTGCAATGCGTAGTGATGCGTAGATATGCGTAGATGTATCAAAAACACTGGGCTTTTTACAGAAGACCCTGAGGCCATGCAGTCGACTGCCCTTGCCGAGCGTCTTGAAGGGCGCTGGCCAACTTTGCTTTGACTTCGTCAAGTTCCACTTGAGAGACGCTGGGCAAGGGATCTGACTTGGCGTCCTGCAAGGTCTGCTGCAGTTTTGCATCAGTTGTGCATTCAATTGAGAAGTCGGAATTGCTGGGTCCATACTAAAATTGGGGATTTTATCCACAGGTTTGTTGAGATATATGGCACATTGAACTAAGATATGCTTTGGCCTGAAGACAAAAAGACAAGTGCAAAACTGACCAACCATAGCAGGTTGGGCTGGATTCTGGCCCCTAGTCATTTATCATCACATAGTTTTTCACCGTCTTGAACCTGTTGTGCCGTCCTAAATCCTGCAAGGCTCAATGAGGCGAGTCTGTCTGAAAATTGGTGATACTTAAATAGCCATTGTCCTGGGGAAATAATGATGATTCACCATGAAAATTTATGGTTGTTACCAGAATTCTTGTGACAAATTTGACAGAATTATCATAAAAAAATATTGATTATATACTGTACCAAAAGTTGACCAAATTGGTAGTGTTCCCATAATTGTCAGGTACCAAACCCAGGTACCAACATCGCTTCAGAATGCCCATGCCTGCAGCATCTCTTTCTTTTCTGCTTCTAGTGCCAGCTTTGCCCTGAGAGGAAGTCCATGGTTTTTCCCTTCAGCAATTGAATCGGGAACTCACACCACCAAAGTCATTCAAACTTGTTCATTTCTGATGGTTCCATGGTACACCTATTCACCATTTAAGAGAATTGCAACATTCGTCCTGCAGCAAATCCTCCAGCGCTTCAACAGGCTGAGCATCAACTACTGTGCCACCAAAATGAATGGTGTGCAATCCCTAGTCATCCTGGAGTAGAATATGGATATGGCAAGAACAACTGACAAAAACGGGAAGATGATTGAAAATGTGATATTCTACCTACTTCACCATGAGTACACTTTAGAAATGACCCGATTTTGCGCTTCCAGTGGTACCGCCTCAGCTCTTGCACTTCTCCCTTGGCCCTTGCCTTGACACTTCCAAGACATATGTGCCATGGTCAGAACATGGTGGGGTCTGGTCAGCCCACCATTGGGGATTCCTTGGAATGGAATATAATGGGATATAGTGGAATGAAATGGAATACAATGGATATAATATGATATAATGGATCCCTAGTAGTGGCTACCCCATGAGTTTCAATTTACGCAAGTCCCCCCAAACCCAGTTTTTCACACTGCAGACCGCAGAAGCCAGGTCACCAGCTCTTTCTCAGCTGTCAGCAGGTCCTTCTCCCTTTCTTGCAGCTTCTGAGAAAGAGCATCAAAATCCTACGCAAATGCTTAAAATTGGGCAGATCAAAAGATGGAATGCTGAAAAGCTGATCCAAAATATCGGATGATGAAGGTTTATATCATTGAAGTCAAGCCCAACCCCCTCAGCCCAGGTCCTTCTGCAGGTTTTCAAACTCGGAAGATCCTTTTGCTGGACCTGGAAATGCAGCGCCCCATTGGGATATTGTGGTCTTAGGAGATCTTGACTGCTTTGTACGACCCGGCTATCCCAACTTTGTCCTTTCTGATTGACACATATATTAAAACTGGAATTAATAAACTGGCAGCTACTATCATATGTATATGTATATATATATATATCGGTATAGTAGCTTTAAGAGTTCCCACTTGGGACGCCACTATTTGGGACACAGTTATATAAACAAGAACGTTATTAGGCGGCTTGTGAAACGTGCAAAACTTCTATGAAAGGTGCACAACTTCTATGAAACGTGCACCTCTATAAAACATTGCAAAGAACTCTTGAAGAGACTATACCCATATAATTATATATATATATATGCATATTCCGAATTCACTCACCATCAAGTTCTAGCTGGTATCCGGGATTGATATGTCAGAATATGAATGCGTCATTGATCACACATCGCTCAAGGGACTTGAGATTCCTGCCTGTATTGGGCACTGGCGGACTTGCCGTCGTGGTAGTTGGCAGATCTCAAAGGTAACAGGAGGTGCAGCTGAGGATATAGAGGTAATGTGGTAAACTCAATGCCATAAACCATCCAAAAATGACTTCCTATAAATGGGTGAGTAGGTGATCAAATCATCCACAAAAGGGTACGGTTTGAGACACTAGAATCATTAGACTAGGATGAATAGATGGGTATAGCCATGGTTCTTAGCACACTCTTAAATGTTGGTATAATAACCATATATAGATATAGATATAGACATAGACATAGATATACATACACATATAAACATACATATACATACATTTACATGTGACCTGCAAGAATCATGGCCATATATTCCGAATTACCAACTGGAACCTGCACCCCATAACTTATGGCTGAGGTCGAAATCTAAGACCCAGGCGCGCTGATGAACGCCAAAACATGTGGTAAATTGGAGGTTCAGCCCAAATATAGCGCAATAAGTCCTGATCCCTCCTCATTTTGGAGCAAATGTAAAGTTAATCAGCATGCTGTCGAGACCAATTTCCATGCCTGCCGCTTTGGCAGTTTCGTGTTCAGCATCACCTGAACGGACATCAAACACAAAACACAACAAAATGCACTCGCTGGTGGTTTCAACCCCTCTGAGAAATTTCGGACGAACCCATGTCATGATTCACCACTGCATCCCGATCCACCATCAACCATAAACTTCATTGAGAAAAGATCTCCAAATGCTGCACCTTCACTTCTTGTTGCATCTTGCGCTGGGGTAGCCTTCTCTCCAATTTGATGTGCCGCCCCTGTTGGGTAAGCATGGCAGGTTCGCAACACACCGCAGTGCAGGCCAGATGGCCCCACAATATACGTGGTGATAAGAAGGGCACAAATGGTCTAAAAAAAAGGGTAGTAAGGGTAATACCTGGGTAGTTGGGATTGCACCTTGCTGTCAGTACCTTCTATTGTTCTTCTTGTTCTGCGGCACTGCTCAGATTTTTCTGGCCCATACCCCGTCAAAACTGGTGGGATCAATTGTCACTAAAAAGAGCTATGAATAGAAATGCCTTCCTGGGTGCATCCTCTACCAACGGATGCTCTCCCACAACCCAGCAAGCTGGCTAAGCCTCAAGAATCGCAGAGTTCATCCACCCTTTTGGGGGTACTAAAACCAAAGCCGTCCCCAAGTCATAATGGAAACCGCCAGCCCATGGTTTAAGGACTGGTTGAATCTTAAGAACCACCCGTGGGGGCGGTATATCACCTGAAGGTGCTTTGGAAACATGCGCTGAGGTAGACTCCCGTCCACCTGCAGAGCTTTCAGACATGGCAACCAGGCCAGGGTATGGTTTGGCAATCAAACACTGTTGTTTTCTGGAATAGGGTACAATATGATACAATGAAACCGCAAGACACCATCTAGAAATGGTGGGAATCTTCCCTTGCCAGGGTCGATCATCAATCGGTTAGCTTGGAACTAGGTCATCAAGCCTTCTCATGAGAATAGGATGGTCCCCTTCAATCGGACCTCTTGTGGAGAAGCTGTAGCACTATAAGGTGTACGTCCCAGCGGCTTCATGCCGTCTTGTCAAGTGGTTCCCAGATTGGATTTTTTCGTGATCCCCAGATCAACGTCAGTAACAAGTCAGTGCACATTCTTTCATGGATATAACCCAAAAAGACATCAGGATCTCGATGCCTTCTGTCTTTTGCGGCTGAGCAGGTCTTCGAGAAACAGCCACTTCCACTTCGCCTGCATCATTTTGCCTTTTAAAATGGGCGTCGAATTGAGATATCATCCCACATGTTCACGCAAACCCATCATCATAGTGTTGATGATATATCCTCAATAATGATTCCCATGAAATGCTTGGTTATATAGCGCGAAATCCCCGAACATGTTCCCCCCATATCCTTATCGGACAATCTACGCTTCAAACCATGGCTTTGACACCGAAATTTGGAGGCTTCCTGCAGAGTTTCCATTTCTAGGAGCACTGGAGTCCATTGGGGTGTAACATGGTGGGACACCGATGCCTCAGACCGGGCCTTGTGCCAAGTGCACTTGGAGTTGCAGGGGTCTTCGTTCCAACTCGGCCTGCAAGTGACGAATTTGATAGTAACTTGACCCCTACCCACATGGCTCAAATTCGAAGAATGGTCATCTTGAACTCAATTCAGCCTGGGGGAACCCAAAGTTGACCGTCGCCCTGACATACACTGACTATCTCACTATGTTTACTTGGTTCCTCAAGGGTGAGCAGGAAACCCCCAGGACAGTGTTTGCTTGATGGCCACAAGCTTCTTTGAACGCGAATACCAACAAAAATTGGCTTTCATTTTACTCCACAAACTGCGCGATAGAACCAAGAATTGGAAGATAAGTAACGACATGTGACCGATTTCACTTTAGATCCCATATATCCCATCCTGTTTCATCCTGTCCAGTGCCTTGAAACCGTCAGCATCCAATGAAGTCGTAGACCTGCCATTGATGCTCTTGATCTCTGAGTTTAGAGGCACTCGGCCTGCCAAGATTGGGGGAATTGGCGGGTTCCCAATTTGATCAGACGACCTAGTTGTCCGTACAATGTGGAAATCTTGAAGCAGTCATATCTTTGTCACACAATTGTACATCAGTATGAATAAATTTAGGGTACTTCCAAATTTTAAAAGTAAGCAATCAAATGAGTGACCAAAATGTGCGGTCCATGGGGTCTGAAATTGAAACCCATACCGTCATGAGTTGATTCCCCAATTAATGGATGCACTACACGCTACCGATCGGGGGGATACCATCCCCGAACTTGTGGGTGTATGTGTATATATATATATGTATTTATACTATATAATCCAACTCTTCATTGTAGTGTGTTTCAGAATCATCTAAAGAAATATCTGAAGACCTATAATTATGGAAAAATATGTACAGTTTGTCATGAAATCATCTTACCCCCAGAACCCCATTGAATCCCATCCCACGAAATCCCCAGAAATATACCATCCCATCAAACCCCCATCAAATCACGAAATATTCCATTCAATCCGTATGCGACCATGACATCCCCATCATCTGTACCCATCATCGTCCAGCCTTCAGCCCATGAGCCCGGCAAGACCTGTCCATCGGAATCATGTGAGTGTTTGAAAACAAACATTTGGGTGTCCAACAAGCGCAAACCAAACAAAAATGAGGATTTAACATGATTTAACCCACAACAATGGGGATAGAAGAAACCAAATCTGGATTATTTTTCCCATGTTCTTTTACGCATCTGTAGGTTTCTCATGCTGTCACGACCTTCAGACCGATCACCACATCTCCAGGCCTCTTTTCGCGCTGAAACATAACCGGTTGCTCAGCTTGTGAAAAAGTGACCGGTCCCGCCCTCCGTGACCCATGGCACACGGGGCACACGGGGAGAAACCAGTTGCCAGTGAGGCAACTCACATTAGCTCACAGCCTCAAAGCTGTGCCATGATTTTCAATGCCTAAGCCTTCTTGATGGCATCGACCTCTGCCTTCACCTGCACGAGTGGGGACACTTCAACCAGCCAAGTTAAAGCATGTACCTATATACCAATTTTCAGGCCATGGCCATGGTTGGGATGATTCTCCAAAAGAGCAATGAGGTCCATGTTCAAAGTAAATAGCCAATTTGAAAGAATAGGTCAAAAGGCCATTTCAATCTCTCTACTGCAGCATTCAGAAACCTCCGTCGTTCCCGACTCTACTGGTTCAATGGGGGTTCCCATGTTACATGAAACAACACAAGACATAGAGTGCTAATCCCCATGAAAGCAGTTGTATATGATATGCAACGACAATGTATGCCCAGACAGAACCATCAGGTCGAATGAGCAGGGTTTAACCTCTGTCATTCCATTATATTGGCTAGATAACAGGGATCTCCATGGTGAATTATGATAACTCCAATATCTTGGGTACTATAAGACCCGTTATAATATGTTATAATCATCAACCAACCGTCATTCAGTTATATCCACTCGTATCCCCATATATTCAAGCTTAAAAAAAACAAAACGAACCAGGCACTGGCACTGGCAGCCACTGGCCATTCACTTGGGTCCGCCTCCTGTCGTCGCTTGGTCAATGGATTGGCCAAGGCGGCCACGAATGCGGCGCCGTAGATCAGGACCAATGCGATGCCACCCACCTAAGCGGCGGTTGAGGACTCAGGACCAAGCATTTTTCATGGGGTAATGGCACTATGTATGTATGTAATATATGTATATACACATGATTCTAATGGGATGGGATATTAGATGGGATGACTTTTGAATGATGGGATTGTTAGGATAGGATATTTCACGGGATGATGTCATGGTAGCAACAAACTGGGTTGACATGTCCCATCATTCTTCCATTATCAATGAAATACAGTATCCTATAATGAGGGTATTCATTCCATGAAAGATCCTATAGTGATGGTGCTGTAATTGGGATACTTCATGGGATGACAATGGGACGCTTTTCATGGAACGTCGTGGGAAAGTAACCAGTTCCTGAGGTTTCAAAGCATCGATTTCTAGTGTGAAACCCTCCAGTTTTGGGAAAACAACCATGGTTTCCTGTTATGGATTTTCCATATCTAGGTCACACTGGCACACTCTGTTGCATTATTTTCATTCACTGGAGGGCCTTTTTGATTCATGACTCTTGGTTCCAATTGGGATGTTCTCTGGCTCAACGGTGGAAATACCATGATGATCCGATGATCACCACACCAATTGCAACTGTTTGAGGCAAGATGTGTGAAAAGTGGGCCCCAACTGACCATTTGGTGATATTGGTAGCTGGCATCGAAAATGTCCATACTCATTTCCACTCCACCATATTCTACCATGTGGCTCTGCGTGAGTTTACCCTGGTCCCCTTCTGTTCACACCAAAAGAATCCAAAACAGCTGAAGTCTATGCATGCTTATCCAAGGAAATGGATAAATACGGTATTTCCTATGTATTTCAATGCATTTCATAGGTAACTTGATCCACCCCCACACCTTTCGTCACTGATCACCGAGCAGCGAGCCAGCCTCGGCAGTCGTGGATCACCCCGTGGGTTTCACCAGTGTCGGTGTTTGGGGCTTAGTTAGAACAGATTGAAGTTAGAACCCACTTATGAATGGAGGTTTCCTAAAATCCGCCGGCTTGCCGGCATGTCTTGTGGATCTTGCTTGGTCGTAGGTTTGTTTGTGGTGTAGGTTTTGTTTAGATTCCTCCTCCGCGCGGATTTCGTCTCGCTCCCCCCCCCTCCCCCCTGTGGTCGGTTTCCCTCCTAGTTATACGTGTCTATGCAATGCATGTATTGTTGTTAGTAGCTTCCGTAGTTACCACTTAATTCACTTACTTCCACTGCGCCACTTCGTGGCTCAAGACTGACAAGCATAGCTCTCAGAGAAAAGTCGNATAGACCAGGGCCCCCGAGGGGAATACCACGTCAAAGTGGTAGCGGAGCTTGTGCTCCTCTAGTTCCGCTATTGCGGACGTAGTTTGTAGCTGCGCCGTAATAGGACTAGGGAGCAACCTGGATTACCGTGTACATAGTGTTCGTCGCCGCAATGGTCGTGATCCGGACGATGGATACCGACGAAGAACTAGTGCCCGA
>BGPT01001693.1:0-11654 GCA_003297045.1 Symbiodinium sp. clade C Y103 | reverse complement strand
AGAGCAATGCGAGGTGAGAATGTGACAAATGCAGATTGCATGGTCCTCATCTCGCTGTCATACGGCAAACAGAGCCAGATATCGCTATCGCGATCGGCCTCTGAAAAAGCCGCAGCCGANCTCATCTCGCTGTCATACGGCAAACAGAGCCAGATATCGCTATCGCGATCGGCCTCTGAAAAAGCCGCAGCCGATGGAGTCTTCAGTTCCGGTTATTCGGACGAAGTAATGCTCCAAGATGTTGAGNATTGCCAAACTCTGGTGCCAAAGAAACTTGCGTGTACGCACAGAGCAATCAGATCAAAGGCGCCGAGGTCGAGGCAGACAGAGACAACCTCAGTACTGGCAGCGTGATGACGAAGAAGAAGAAGAGGTTGAAGTNACGCACAGAGCAATCAGATCAAAGGCGCCGAGGTCGAGGCAGACAGAGACAACCTCAGTACTGGCAGCGTGATGACGAAGAAGAAGAAGAGGTTGAAGTCGAAGAAGAAGATGATGAGCCGGTTGGACGGCTTCGTTCCACAACGCCATCCTCAGGTGCTCGCTATCGCGGCCAAGAGGCAGCTGGCCAATATGAAAATNTGAGCCGGTTGGACGGCTTCGTTCCACAACGCCATCCTCAGGTGCTCGCTATCGCGGCCAAGAGGCAGCTGGCCAATATGAAAATCAAAATCGCAGGTTGCAGGCACGTCCTGTAACACCGCCAAGAACACCACCTGTTCCTCCTGCAAGAAGACGTGACCGTTCAGCAACTCCCACTGGGAGAAACACACAGAGGAGGACAGATCGACCTGAAGAACCGCGAAGACCACCTTCACGCCAAAGATCTTGGTACCAACAACAACAAGATCAATATTATCAGTACAGCCAGCAAGCACCAGCAGCACCATCAGTGCCAACTCCTCCACCGCCGCCTCCGGCGCCAGTGAGAGCCAGACCATATCAACAGCCTCCATGGCAACAGAATCGCACTGTTGAGTATGCTCCGAACTACGCACCTTACACAGGTCCAAGATATGTGCGTAACCCTGATGGGTCCTGGTTTGATTGGACACCCCAATTTCCTTGGGAGTCCATATTCTATAACCAACCATCACGACAAAGGCGCTGGAACGAATTGTATCTTTATGGATACAGCTTTTCGATGGGGCTTTGAAAACGCCGATTAAACGGCTAAGAATGCAGCTGTCAAAGATGACGGCAAGGACAAAGTGTTGTCCTCACACCATTGCCGTTATTGCGGCTAGNCCCCCCCCCCCCCCCCCCCGCGCAGCTCTGTTAAAATCTAGTAATCACCTGGCAGGTGGGGAAAAAGCAGGGAGGGTAGAGAAAGGCGAAGTACAGTAGAGTAGAGTAGGGAAGAGTAGAGTAGCGTAGAGTAGCGTAGAGCAGCGTAGAGTAGAGTAGGTAGGGTAGAGTAGAATAGAGTAGAGTAGAGTAGAGTGTAGAATAGAGTAGAGCAGAGCAGAGCGGAGCAGAGGAGAGGAAAGTAGAGTAGAGTAGAGCAGAGAGAGAGAGAGAGAGTGAGAGCAGCATAGAGTGGAGTGGAGTGGAGTGGAGTGGAGTGGAGTGGAGTGGAGTGGAGTGGAGTGGAGTGGAGTGGAGTGGAGTGGAGTGGAGTGGAGTGGAGTAGAGTAGAGTAGAGTAGAGTAGAGTAGAGTAGAGGAGTAGATTGGAGTAGAGTGGAGTGGAGTGGAGTGGAGTGGAGTGGAGTGGAGTGGAGTGGAGTGGAGTGGAGTGGAGTGGAGTGGAGTAGAGTAGAGTAGAGTAGAGTAGAGTAGAGGAGTAGATTGGAGTAGAGTAGAGTTAGAGTTAGAGTAGAGCAGAATAGAGTAGAGTAGAGCAGAATAGAGTAGAGCAGAATAGAGTAAGGTAAGGCATAGAGTTAGGAGTAGAGTTAGGCGTTGCATCGGGGTGGCTGCATCAATGTCAGGGCCTGCGACGGCTGTACGTAGTTCCATGGTGTTTAGCACTCCCGTGGTTTCTGGGCGCTGTGGCAAGTGAAGGTGGCTCTTGACGCCTGCCTGTGCGCTGGTGCCACTAATTAAGTGCTTTGCAACCCGGTGGTTGCTTCGTTCAGTCGAATTTCTGCGTCAAGGCGGCTTTTGGCGTGTGGGATATCAATAGAAGAGGCCAAGTGAAAGAGATATCAAGGCAAAGAGATGACGGGAGAAAGACATGTCAAGGGAAAGAGGTTCCAAGAGAAAGAGATGTCATGAGAACGAGATCTCAAGAGAAAGGGATGTTAAAAGAAAGCTCTCAGCGCACAGACGTTCTGGCACACATCCCACAGACACATTCTTTCCTTTGCCCTGGTAGGATCTTACCTCCTAAAATTAATGAAACATCCGCCTGCAGCTTGCCCGGGTACTACTTGTAAATCGGACCTTGCCCCATTTCCTGATTTTTTACCATTCGGCGTTATTACAAAGTATACACTACCCCAAACATATTTGCTATAGGCTTTGCCACGCTTTGGTTTTTCCAGGGCTTTGATCTGGGCCTGTCTTGGTAGTTTCTTGTACGTCACATCCTACAATTGAAGACAATCCCGCGCAGTTTCCAGGGCCACAACTGCTGTGTGGAGCGCTACTTACATAAGTACTAACGGACCTGGTTAGAACTTCCACCCCTGATTCTTCCAAGCCAATTGAGCCTACCGTCCCAGCACCAGGCAAAAAGAAATGATGGCTCAGACATGTTATCAAATGATCCTGGGTCAAAACCCTGGTTGTTATTCCCCGAAATTATGGTAACAATTGGTTTTGACCCATCCCCAAATGATCTAAACGTCCAAACGCGCCATGGGTTGCCTACTGCGTGAAATTTCAACAAAGCGAGGGGCCACGCATCACACCTGAAGATGTTCGTGTTGCTCTCGCGATGTTGTCTCATCAACTCTTCCCTCAGTGGAACGCAGCAAATGGCAGAAATTAGGTTTAAGATGGGTTAAGTTAAGTCAATACCTTTGAGTGCTGCAATGTTTATGGCGAAACATGCGGACAGAAAACCATGGATCCACAGTTGTGTTGGTGCTGGGATAATACCTAATGCTGGGCAAAGCTTGTAGCCACTGAGCTCTGGCGCTTCACCACCTATTTGCCACTGATGCACAATTATACAGTACTGTACATCGTACCGGAAAATTCAGCGACATTTATCGTGGGCAACATGTCGGATGAATATAGGCCAAACGAAACCCCAGAACGTATTGCAGATACTATTGTAGAATGTGTCCCGGATAGAGTGTCCGAATGTATGTATATATGCCAATGCAAATGCCAAAGCAGTGGCAGATGAAAAGGCCAAGACATATACAGTACCAGACAAAGTGCCAGGTGATTTCGCAAAAAGTCTCAGATTGTGTGTCAGAGTAAATGCCAAATAAAATGTCAAATAGATCTCAAAACATACACCAGAATACATATCAAATGTCATAAGAAACAAAAATCATCTGCTTCAGAATGCATGCCAGTGTATGTGCCAGTAGATGTGCCAAGATATAATACGTCAAAGCCAATAAGTTTCTGTCACTGTAGATGTCGGTACAGTAGTCAAACCTTTCTGAGGGTAGGATGCCCGACTGAATGATCGAGTCCAAATCGCTTTTCACCCCTGCCCTCACTGACTAAATGTGGCCTGCCCTCACTGACTAAAGGCCTGGAACATTTAATAATATGATGGAATATGGGGGGATCCAAAAGGCTTGACCTTGGCCCCCAATCTGGCAAGTGGACCAGTTTGAGAATCCAACCAGGGGACAGGACATTGTACGCAATCAACCACTGGTGTTCAGCCTTGTTGATTTATGGATATTTACGTTGATTCATATGAGGCGTGTTGTCCAATCGAAATTGTAGCAGCCAGGGTGCAGTTCATATAGCATGAACACTCCACCGGGTCATTCATCATGGGATACCCGAAAGCGCCATGGCCCATGGTCCAAGCTATTTCTGTTCACAGAAATCTAGGCCCCCGCACTCGCCAGAGTTGGCCATAATGAGCGCCCAGCAGAACAAACTGGGACCTTTTGGGCCTTCTCTTTGTTTCAAAAACCTCAGTTTTTGCCCAGGGTGCAAAAGCCTTCAAAAATTGCCGGTTCTCTTTTCCAACGCCACATGTTGCCGCTGAGCATCAAATGAGAGGCGTCCCTGGCATATTCCTCGTACATCCCAAGCTCATGTGGTACATCTTCTAGGCCTGGTTGTGGGGAAACGTCTCTCCACCGCCCTCTCCCGGAATGAAACGCATGATTTTGAAGGCGAGCCAGAGACAGCTTGCATTAATTGAAGGATTTTGTTTGAAACCGCTTTTGCTCCAAATTGAGGAACGGTACTTCACATATTCAAACCAATTCCGAGGTCTTTCCCAACCCACCCAGCCACCAACCACACACCGCAGGATGTCATCGCTTGCCAGCTGTCTGGCGCGCCAGACCCGAACCTTATGCCAGATAGAATGCCAGAAAAAGCTAAGCCCAGTCCGACGCGCAGCTAGCCGAGCAGCCAGGTCGCTCAGCCAGATGAAATGTCAGATACAATGTCAGATAGAATGCCAGATCAATGCCAGAAATTCTGTCAGATAGTATGTCAGACTATATATATATATATACATATACTCATATACACGTCAGACCAAGATGTCAGATAGAATGTCAGGTAAGATGCCAAATACGTCCAAATACAATGTCAGAATATATACGTGTCAAATAAAATGTCAGAATGTTTGGTGAGATCACTCGAAGAAAGTAATTCTCGAGATTTCTCGGGGTGGCTGTTTTTGTCGATCGATTTCACGCCTCGCGTGAGCCATCCGTAGCGAAACCAGATCGTGACCAATCCAAGGGATAGGAGACTAAGGATCAGCCCAAAAGCCACCCAGCTTCGCGACTGCGTGGGGATAGATGCAGCCGATTTCTCAGCTTTGTCGGCGGGCAAGAGCTGCTCACCTACCGCATTGGCTGAGAAAAAATGGGAAATAGTAATTATGGAATGGTGCAGTGGCAAACATCAAAGCTTGAAAGTAGCCGCGGTTCAAAACTGCTCAAAGCGGTTGACCCTTGAAATTTGATGGTTCCAGATCCCAAGACTGAGCTGTCATAGAGTCATACCGTGAGTCATACCCTAACTCTGAGCAGGACACGTTCTTCCGCTCTGGTGCAGCTCATAAGCCGTGACGACCCAAAAACCGTGAGGGCATGGTGCACATCTTCCACCGTTGCTGGTTTGAGCCCACAGCCGGTGCTTCTATGAATCGTGAAAGGACTATCCCATGGGTAGAGGAGCCACCTAAGAAAACGGCAATCGCAAGTTCCACAACAGTAATAGCTGCGGATGTCCCTTTGAGAGAATATTGAAACATGTGACGTCGGGGGACTTCTCTATTGACTCGTCAACACCACTAGGTAGAGAAAATCTTTGATAGTAGCGAAAGGCCACAATTGTCGCCTGTGTGGCTTTGGATATGGAAGATTGAGACTAGTTGGGCCAATTCTATGATGTGGATTGGTTTGGAGCTTAATGCTGGTAAAACAATAATAAACCATCGCCAATTTCACAATGAATAGGTGGTATAAACCATTCCCACATGAGTCGTTTATGGCATTGTTTTACCTACATTATTGTCAATGATACCAACTGGAGGAGTTTATCAGTCACAGGTCTTGATCCGTTGCCAGGCTTAAACGGTCTGGCTATGACTGCTGATCATTGGCATAGCGAGAAGCCTCCCTTCCAGCCCGAATGGCATCAATTTGAATGACTACCACGATGATCAAAACAAACTATCAACATCCACGGCAAATTCCTAGAGTCACCTCCGGAAATTGGATGGTCAATACTATGATCCACCAATCTGCAGGCTTAACTTTTCCCAAAAGTGATGTCAATCCCAAGGACAATCTTTGTTGTTTATAGGAGAAGCTCCTCTCCAAGAATCTTGCCACAAGTTTGATCCAAATTTGAATACATAACTATATAACCCACGGGTTTACCAGGAGTTCACAGCAGTGAAGACTGCGTAAAATAATTGCTATACTGCCTTGATTTCAGCATCAACGCTTAGCAATGCTTAGGTTTAGCTTAGGCTCAGCTTAGTTGCTCCAGTAGCCAACCTGCTCCAACAATCCTTCACAGCACACGCTTTTGAGCGCCCAGGGAGTTCGTGGTACAACCGGGTCCGTGATTTAAATCTCCTGCGGATGAACCGCACATCTGCCACAAAAATATCGTGGGAATCCACGAGATGATGGGCCATCGCGGCCATGGCGTTAACAGCTAAGCAATCCAGCTATGGCCAGTCAAGAGTGTGTGATGCTTCATTGACAGAAGTGCGGCAACAAAGCAACTGTCTCTAGCTTTCAAGGGCAGTGCCAGCAATTTTTCAAAATTCCTCAGGCTTTCAAAGCTTCACGTTTCAGCATTTCAACCTCGCAACGAAAGGGCCGTGCGAGGTTTTTCACTGAAAACGTCCATCTGAGTTGCGGGCTGAGCATGCTTCACAAATGGCATAGTCACAACCTCGGCAAGCGTAGCAACCAATAGCAGCCATCAAACAATCATCAAACCATCCAAATTCAATCCAAAATTCGTCCAAATGTCCAAATTTCCGGCACTTCTGGCTGAATGCACGTTACGAATTTGGATCCAAGTGACGCTCGCAATACATCAACTTGGTGCTCACTTCGATATCCGCCTCGCAAACCTGATAGGTGCTGCAGTGTTTTTCCTTTGATGAATGTTCAAACAGTAAAAATTGGAAGATATAGTTAATCATTATCATCATAACAATCATCACAATAATCAGAATGCTACTCGTAATACAATATAATATAGTATAATATAATATAATATAGTATAATATAATATGATATGATATGATATAAGCAATAATCATATTAGATTAGCACACTAAAACTCCCCGGTAGCTGCAGGATGCTGGATGCTACCGGATGGTTTCAATGGGTTGCGGCCACTGACCGTCGCGGTGCAAGGCACGTCGCATTCGTAGACTTCCGCGGCCACTTCCACGGCCATGCCATGCTCTGCAGGACATCTTAGCCGGTCCTCGGAAAGGTGATGATTCCATGGGATCGGGGTGAGAATGATATCAATGATATCCGATCTGATATCCCAATTGTCCCAGAATTGAAGGGAAACTTTACAGGAAAGCCCTGCATGTGTTGGTTGATGTTGGTTGGAAACACTTGTTGGATCTCGATCCATTGATGATATTTGTCCAGCAACAAATGTGAAGAATATGTTCACACATAAACAGGAACAGTTCGAAACCACCGAAGAGTACCAGGTGTGGTATGTTGGATTGTTCAGGATCCTTGGGCAATCCTTTGGGGAAAAAAATCGCAATGAATCGCAGGTGCCAGTGCCTGTGATTTCTCAGTTGATGACAGCTAGTCTGGAGTCCATTCCTTCTGCTGCAGCCTGTGCTGCCTGGAGGATGGCCGGATGGCCACATTATGCTGTGACAAACATTGGCAAACACAAAAAAGCAGGAAGAATTACCGGTTCGTCTGCTGGTTCCTGTTATCTTTCCTCTGTGAAATACACTGAAGAATTCTGAAAAATCTCAACCTTGCAGGCATCCGTTCAACACTCTGACGCCCAGGAGAGAAACAAAAAGGAAAGGACTTTGGTTGGGCACACGGAGCTTGGATTGCCATGATGGCAGCTGGCGAAAGGCTACAGCGGCTACAGTGCAGGACAGCCCACATCTTGCTACGCAAATCTTGTTGTTCCGTTCCAACCTTGGGGTTCAATGGCCGTGTGCATCTTATCACCCATTGCCTTCACTCGGTCCCTGAAAATGCGGATCCCACTGGGTTTTGTCGTTTCTAATGCTAATGTGGCGAACCCAGTAAACACCTACTACCCACAGCGAGAGCCTGCCTCGTACTCGTCCACACTTACCTGGGAGCACTGCAGCTGCATCGGGCACAACTTGGAAGGTACACATATGGCTATGGCTCAAAGAACGGGGATGGATCGCTAAGCGGTGATCCGGACGTATGGAACGTAGGAGTTACACAAATGATCTCTTCAAATGAATTCAATCTCTTCAAAAGGGTATGGATCCGGGGTATGGATCGGGGGTATGGATCGCCTGTGGGTCAGGGGTATGGATCGGGACCTTACATTTTGAGCTGCATCCATATGGCTGGCCGTCAAGGTACCCCATCAACTTGACCCAAAAAATATCAACAAAAATGATCAAACTGAGCTACACCCAACAATAACATCATCCCGGTAACCAACCACTTGGGATTCATGGACAGCATCAATCGGGGTGGACCCAATGAATCATTCACCAAGAATAGGGGATGGTTGGGATGGTGACTATGCCAGGCCAAGTTGCCGGTTGCAGGTTGTCCTCCTTGAAGAGCATGTCTGCTTGAGGTCTCTCCTCAAGACGCACCTGGAGGGGTTCCAATGAGGTGATTCCAAGATCTCCGGGAAATCTCGCTCCTAGCTTCCCAGAAGGCACTTCGATCAAGACCGTAATCCAAAGTAAGGCTATGAGATTGATTGTCCCCTGCTATATGGAGGTTTCCTAAAATAGGGGTACCCCCAAATCATCCATTTTAATAGGATTTTCCATTATAAACCATCCATTTTTGGGTACCCCCATTTTAGACCGCTGGCCTGCCATCTTCCTTTGCCTCGATTTTTGGCCAACTGCTGGAAGCCAACTTTTCTGCCAATGGGTTTGCTTCAAGATCGTGGATAGACCAAGGTTTGCCATTTCTTTACCAGGACCATGATTAAATTGACTAAATGTTTTGCTTCACAATGGGATTCGGGGGCAATTCCCGTTTTGGGACCAATCAAATGTGGACGAATGGTATTGGGCGCGCGGGCTCTTGTCAAAGGCGATGCAGTTCCCAATCATGCCATTCAGCTCAGGCTTTGCCTGCACACCACGCAGAAAACTTCGGCGCTTTCCCAAGGAAAAAAGGGCTGCACCCTCCGGTACTCAAACGTGGCAATGGAGGTTGTGAAATCATCTATGAATGTGGGATTTTCCATTGCCATGTTTGCCGGAGGGTAACATGTTTCTATTCTCTGACCTTGTGCAAAGATGATTTAAAAAAATCTCTAGAACACTAAAAAAAACTTCCCCCACAGGTCCATCAACTGCTTGATCTGCCCACGTGGAAGTCGAACTTCCCATCACTTGATGCAGCATGATGCAACTGCTTGTGTGATCTATATAGAGCACTTTCTGAACGCTTGTTGAAGGCTGCTGAACGCCAAGTTTGATCTGAGCGCCAATTTCAATTTCTAGACGGTGGCGTGCGAAAATTTACTCAGAATACATCAAATTACGTGTTTTGCTGTAGTTGGCGTTGAAGATGTCCAAAAGACATGGAAAGTGGTACACATTATTGAAGGTGCTGGAACGTTGCCTTACGACAGCCCTGAAGAGTCTCGAACGGTTGAACCTGCTCTAGACCACTTGTTCCTACTCTTTTGGCCAAAAATTTGCAAACACAGCGCATTTGTCCAGTATCCCCTGACTAGGTACTAGATACTGCTAACAATGGTTTCAATGCTGGTTGGTTTACCCTTGATGTATCTACATACATATGTGTATATATGTGTTTATATGTGTATATGTGTGCATAAAGGCGTGTAGATAGATAGATGGATGGATGGATGGATGGATAGATAGATAGATAGATCGATAGATAGATAGATAGATAGATAGACAGATAGATAGACAAATAGATAGATAGATAGGTGTGTATGTATGTATGTATGCATGTATGCATGTATGTATGTATGTATGCGCGCATGCATGTATGTGTGCATATGTGCATATGTGCATATGTGCATATGTGCACATGTGTATGTGTATATGTGTATGCGTATGTATATGCATATGTGTATATATATATATATGTGTGTGTTATATGTATGTATATATATATATATATGTGTGTGTATATATATATACATGTATATATATATATATGTGTGTGTGTGTATATGTCCATATATATTGTGTGTGTATATGTATATGTATATATAATATGTGTGTGTATATGTATATATATATATGTATATATGTATATATGTATATGTGTATATATGTATATGTGTGTGTGTGTTTTCTTTGTATGTGGTGTTTGCCATGATGATGTATGGGTCTTGTCAACTGGGGTGCACATCCAAAACCCACTGGCTCGCCTTCAGCCCATAGAGCCGCCTGTCAGCGAAAGTGGAGGTCGGGTGGGTGTGGATGAAAATGTAAGTAATTAACCAGCCAACAAGCAGAACATCCAGGAATATTGAGGAACCCTGGTAGAATGAAGAGCATTGAATCAATTCGGTGAGGTGACCATCTTTCGCCAGGAAACACCAGCACACCAGGCGTCAGCGCTTGCGCACCACCTCGGACCATCGGATGACGAGTCTGTGCTTCTCGGCAGTGTCGAGATCCGAGGCCCGGGCCAGCCCAGCCGCCAAACATGCCGCGGCCGACACCACGTGCACCTGTGACCAGCTGTGAAATCGACCATCAAAGGGGCTTTGAAAATCTTTGAAATATGTAAATCATCCCGTTTGTACACAATTTCATGAACACATCACCGACAAGGGACATAAATCCTCCCAAGAATGTATATAAATACTATTAGCGAATATTGGCATTGTTGTCTAGAGCACACTGAAAAAGAGAATTTAGAATAGAAATACTTATTGACATGAAATACCTATCATTGACATGTGTGGTTCTATCAGTCATTGGGAAACTCTCCAGTAGCTCCAACCGGCTCCCCATTTTACTGAGGAATACTTGGGATAAACACCCACGGCTCGGAACAGCTGCCGATCACCGCAGGAACGCAGGAACGCAACCACTGCTGTTTTCAACCAGAGTTTTCATGAGAGAAAAATCCTCTGTGTCTTGGCCTTTTTATCCCATTTTTCTGAGTTACAGAGTTAGAAAGTATCTTATAGTGATATCAAATGTAAAATCAAAACTATATGTTATAGTATAGTGTTGGTAAAACAATAATAAACCATCCCTAAATCACCACAAATAGGTGGGATATACCATTCCCAAATGGGTGGTTATAGTTATAGTATGTTATAGTTATCATCAAATGGAACTTCTCGATGGCATTGTGTTTAGACTTATCTCAGAATCCCATCTAAAATCTCACTTTTCACATGTCCAAACCTTCCCGTTTGGCACCTCCTAGGCCGCGAGCACCGAGACCACCACGGCCCAACTGCCAACTCCCAAAACCTAGCGGTGAACCGCAAAAGCGATCCAGAAGTCGGATCCATCATATCATCATATCTAATATTATCTAATTATATAACTATATCTGGATGTATCTGGATATGATATGATATATCTGGATAGAGTTGGATTGAAAATTCATCATCTTTCATTCACCCGAAGACTTCGGCCGCACGACTTCGGTCTGCTGCCCAAACCCCCCGCGGGTGCAACCTAAAAAGTCCAGCCTCTTGAGGGGAATCATTCCCCGCGGCACGACAGTCACATCTCAGTGAGGTCGTTAAATCTATTGAAAACGTAGTATCGAGCTGCGGAGCTCTATTTTACTTGAGCCAAAACAGTATTGGACTCAGATTCAAACCCCTGGATCTTTACACTATACATGCGGG
>BGPT01001692.1:120251-149280 GCA_003297045.1 Symbiodinium sp. clade C Y103 | reverse complement strand
AATTAGCCAATTCTTTCGTGAATACTTAAGTCTTAAAATTTTCTATGGACCTATGTCAATTGTTTGGGGGTCAACATTATTTAGGGGTGATATTTGTTTGGGGGGGGGGTTTATTAATCCGATGTCAACATTAGTTCCACTGATGTTGTCTAAAGAAAATTGCAACGATCAACAAGAAATGGATCACATGTTACAGCCATTATATGTGTATATACGTATTGATATATCTGTATATCATATGAATTATATAAATACATATGACGTTCACATACACCGTCCGCATCAACAAGAATTCCCTTCCGCGCCTCATGGTTGCCACGGTTCAAATGAACGGCACGAGGATAGCACACCTTCAGCGCAAGCAAAAGGAAGGCCACCTCTACGGAAAATTGACCTCGATCCACCTGGGCGCACCGAGAAGTGCAGAGATTGGGGATGTCATGGGATTGATTGACGATTTTTTTCGGGAATTTCATAGTGATTACCAATCCCATTTTCATTGGCTTTTCATGGGATTGGAATGCAAATGGGATTCGAATGGAATTTTAGTGGGATTTCATGGGGTTTATAGATGTTATAGTGATTGAATGGAATTAATGCGGTAAACCGCAAACCGGTAAACTCAATAATGAACCACCATTTGGGATGATATTTACCACCCATCTATGGCAATATTAGGAATGTTTTATAATTGTGTTTACCACATTGTAGATGATTTGCATTGATTTGCCTCATGAAAAATGTTGAAAAATGGCGATTTTCCATCGCTATGATAAATTATCAGAGGGTATGTTGGAGATGCAATCGCAAAGGGTAGTTTCTGAATCACTCGTGTTCGCTCTTTTTGCTTTTTGTTTCACAGTATTTCGGAAAGGACCCTGTTGAAGTACGTAGTCCAACAGTTCTAATCCTTTTATCTGCCACAGCCGTCAAGCTTGAAATTCCCGGTTTCCACACCGTCCAAACACAACCTTGTCCCTATTCTATATGGAAGAGCTGGTTTACCTTCACCTTGGCCCAAACATGACTGGGCAATGGTTTCAATCTCAAGATCATGTCAAACAGATCTTCAACCATGTCGTCAACGTGGATCATCTTCAGAAATAGGGATGGCAAACAGAGAAATGATTGGAGACTTACTTGGCTACGGCTCAAAACCCGCAAAAAAGAGCCTTCTGTGCATATCAAAATAGCTGGTATAGCTGGATGTTCATCCCCCCCCAAACATGGTATCATAGGTTTTAACTGGTTTTAACTTCTCCCCATTTCTGAAGCCCCAAACATCCCAAAAACAACACAGGTTTCGAATCCAAGTCGCGAAGTCACCGTTGAAGAGATACTGATTCCGCGGCGACGGATCCCCACACATCTCCAACAAGTGCAACAGGTCCCAGAATTGGCCATGCAAATCACCCACCACGTGCCTGGGAAACACAAGGGGAGGAGACACAAGGGGATTCTGGGTCGCAGATTACCGGCATGGGTAAACACTTTCAACACAAGGGGGGTATCATTGATCTTGGATGATGCTCAGACACTCAGAAGCAAGACACCTTTGTGGCCAGCACTGTTTCTGGGTTGGAAGGTAGCGTTTTCTTCATGAAAATCAACTGGGAAGAACCTTTGAATACTACAGAATGTATCCATCCACAATATTGGAATCTTTTGCAAATTGAGCGTGGAGAAGAGTCTATGTAACTATGTACTACATGTGTTGAATGGATTCCCATTCTATAGAAGAAGTGGGCCCCCCAACAGTTTTCCACTATAGAATGCCATGGTTTTTTGACACCTAGGTTCCTTGATTCTATAGGGAATATTCCAACTAGTATTGTACATATATCATATTCACAGTGCAATCTTTGGTGAGTTGGATGAACCAAGTACTTCCTACTTCACACTCCAATTCACTGCGTTTAGACAAAGCTGCCAATCGAGTTGCAATGCAATTCTGTGCATTTTCTTTGATGGTTTGTGTGGAAACAACAGACCCAAAAAAACAAAAATAAAACATGTATCATCATTTATCCAGATTCTTCCCAGTTTGATGTACCTCTGACATATCTGCACCATCTATATAAACCCGTCTCAGCGTCGGAAAAAAATCTTCCACCAAGGGTCACAGTAGAGCCGACGGGGACCTGTGAGCGACGACCAACTCGTTTTTGGCTGGATGATCATGTCCCAAAAGTTGATGGAAAACCACAGGACTATAGTTTCATCAACCATCCCCAAATCCCCAAGTCATCACCATTGTTATGGGTGCTATGTTCCAACCATCCCCAGTCATTCCTAGTTGTCTATGGCGTTGGGTTTCCCACATCATTGGGGTCTTGATCCATGCCCAGCACCTGCAACTTCACCATGTTCTCCTCTCTTCTCAGGAGCTCGGCTGCTTTTCCCACCACTTCCGAGGCATCGGCCTGGCATCGGTATTGGTTCTTGGCTTTGTCTGCCTTTTTGGGGGGGACACGTCAAAAATATGGCCATACCCATCCCCTGAAATTAACATCCCCTTGACAGGGAAAGTGATGATCAACCAGGAGTTGGGGGGGCACACGATTTTCAGACCATAGATCAAATCACTGGGCTCCCCGGGATTTCCCGGGAACCCGGATCAGCACCTGGTTCGGCAAAATCCGTTGGCGCATTCCCTCGATCCACCGGTGCACGGAATCCTCTGGAGGTGTCGAGATCCAAATGAATCCCTTCCCCCTATGGTTGAGCACCCCGGCCACTAATCCTGGCTATTGAATCGATTCATTTTGGGCACCTCGATATTGGGATTTTTGTCATGTTAGGGGTAAGGATGACCAAGAGAAAGTGTGGACATGAGAACCGCTCAATTCCCCTGCAAGATTGAACAACATCACTGGCACATGGCCATGGCTCAAAAGTAGGGGTGCCACGTTCATAACCTGGACGGATATCCCCCATTCGTGAAAAAACTCCATCAAAATGGCATTCTAAGGTAGAAAAAAACACATACAATTGGAACCCAAAGTCCATCACAGATCCTGAATGCACAAAAGACATATTATATATATATATACATAGTTTATACATATGAACACCCCATATATAAATCAGTGCAAAACTTTGAGCACCACATTTCTCCTGGTGAACCCCGAAGCGCGGCAAATACTGTCGCGTGCTTTGGGGCTTGGCCTCGACGCCGGAGCTCCCAGGGTGGTTCAATGAGGGTTGAATGGTTCATTCGAAAAAGCTAATCAATCGAGATTTCGCTGATTCATCCGACATAGGTGGTTGAACGGAGGTGAAACTCCTAGGTGATGAGGAGGAATACGGAAATTTTTGGCTTTTCCCAAGGAAAATCATATGCTTTCATCGAGAGTTGTCCTTTCTTTGTGTTCATTTTCCATATGGAGGATATTCAGCATCATCTGGGGCATTGTTGTCAGAAAATGGAGAAATTGTAGGATAATGACCAACCATTGTACGGGATATCATGGGATATAGTATGATATATAACCAACCACAATATAAGATGCAGGGATAAAATCACATTCTGATATTTTGGTGTGTCTCAAAACGGATCATTTTCCGCGATTTTACACAGCGGAAAAAATGCTGATTTCCCCCAATGTATGTATAGTATGTATGTATATATAATATATACATATTACATATCGTACAATCATTTTGCCACAGAAAATGGTAGCTTGCCCTCGTTCATGTCCAGTGTATGGCAATTGCATAGAGGGGAAAATGATAGTCACCCATGGGATGGAATGGGGTACCCTTTCTTCAGACAAGCCATGTTTCCTCTGTAAACATCACCTGTCAGTTACCCACCATAAAGAAACATAAAGAAACACAAAGACCGGTTCAAAATGGGCAACAGCTCCCATTTCTTGGGACAATGAGCTGACACATGTTCAACGCGTGATAGTAAAGCGTAAATGGAAGAATTCAAAGGCTTCGTCGGCAGCTAGGAACCAAACAGTCTGCATGAATAAACAAATGAATCTATGTATATATATATACATACATGTCTGCATGTATCCTCTTTTTTTTCAGGCGGTGTGTATTCTCTAGGTAAGCACAATTCAACACAATCCAACACCTCCTTGCCTGACCTTTTGAAACATGAGTGGTTTCAGAACCAAGTTTTATTGAAATAAATGGAGTCTGGTAGTCTGAAAGGAGCTTATCAACGAGGTGGGAAAGGCCATCAGACACCCAGATTCATCCCCAATTTTGGCCCCATTTAGGTTTGATTCTAGCATTGTCGGCATGCATATACATGTATATATATATATATATATACACACATATACGTATATATATATATATATATGTGTATACATATATACATATATCCATATATATGTATACATATACATATATGTATATAAATACATATATGAATGTATATGTACAGTATCTACAACTATTCTGTCTAGATATGTACTTATGCAGAATTATGTGTGTAATACATATACATATATACATACACTATATATACACATATATATATATACACTGTATATACTCATGTATATATATATACATATATATATATATATATATATATATATCCATACGTATGTACACAGCCATTGTGCTAGTGGATGCAGAACATGTTCTCTGATCCTGGTGACTGGCAGCCCATTTTCGTTGGGTCAAGGGGCAGCCCGTTCTGCTTTCTGCAACAAGGATCTTGCCTCGCATGGTTTGGCACCAGGGATGCCGAAGAATCAAGGAGTCCGAGAGTTGAGGATGGCAGTACATATAGATTGTACCCGGTAACAAAAAGATGTGGAAAACCTATGGTTTCCCTAGGAAAATGACTTACCAATGGCATGGGCGATTTTCCACATCTATGTTAGTTTACAGGATGGTATATTGGGATGGAAAGGTATCCATTGGCCTTATTATATAATTACATATGTATATGTATATATGAATGGATGAAATGCCTTAGCGAACCCTGGATCACCTAAGTTCTTGGAGCCAAGCATTTGAGATCAGGGAAAACAGGTTCACCCAGTTCTGTAGGTCTTTCAAAACATGCAAACATTTTTAAACTACACTTCTACAGCGGTCCCGAGATAGAAATGTTCGTTCAGGGATGTCATAGACCGTATTCACCATATAATTTCCGGGCTTCCAACTTCTCCAACTACTTCATAACTTCTTTAAACCTCTCAAACATAGAATACCTTGGTGATCCCTGGTTGCCATTGTAGATCCACGCCCCAATGGCAATGCCCATGCGCCTGTGCAAAGAAGCCCTGCTCAGACCTCACCGTTTCAACTCCTGGTCACTGCAGGGATAGACGTCCGTCCACGCAGCAGGTTTTGTTTCACATGTGGAAACAATGTGTTTATGTATGTGTATATATATATAATATTTATATAAATATATATATATATATCTACATACGCATGTGTGTTTGCAACCATACATATCTCTCCGATGATCTCTACTACATCTGATCTGAATTTCTATGAGCTTCTATTTATCTGATCAATTCATTCGCCATATCTTTGCCCCAGCTCCAGGCCAAGACCGCAGGCCGCTCCTTTCTGGTATTCACTTTCAAAGATCTCCAGGTCAAAGCCGACACCGATGGACGCCGCAGACACCTAGGATAGGCCGAACTGGGGATTCCGCGCATCCAATTCCCAGTGACGTCAGGACCGTCACCACTTGAGGTCATTAATAGGTCATTAAGAAATCATCCAGAAATATGATATGGCATTCTGGTATTTAGCATTGTTCTCAAGCACTACCCCTGAAAAAGTGATTCCTATACCTAAAAAATAACAAAAAGCTTTGCAAGAAAACATGTCAGCATTCTCATCTGGCAATGGGTCAAAGTTTCGTCGCAAAAAGATGTCGGCTATGCTATGGCTACCAATGTACGCTATCAGATTTTTCCTGCGCAGGTCGTGAGTGCACCTGTACCATTTCTATGGTACATATATATATGTATATATATATATATATGTATATATATATATATATGTATATATATATATGTGTATATATATATATATATGATGTGTATATATATAGGTATATATGTTCACCTCGAATAAAACACTAGAATCACTCATGCATCATGTTAGTAAATATGTATGTATTTCTATACTTATATATACATATATATATATATGTATATATATATATATATATAATTGTATGTGGATATATATATATGTAGATATTTACATACGGACGTTAAGAATGGGTTACGTGCCTCTACGGGTCCATTTCGGAAGGGTTCAAAAACACCTTGAAATTGGTATGCTTGGACTGCGATTATATATATATACATATATATATATATTATCAATTATACAGATATTTTTATCACACCACATAAATTGCTGCTTCCCTCAAATAGCTTCTCCTGCAAATAGTATACCCCAAAATTTAATCGTTGGATCATATTGTTGGTGATATCTCCTGTGATATTACCATGCAATATCCTCATAAAAAATGGTTGGTTAGATTTCATGTCACACCCAATGAGTGGAATTATTACCCTCTGGCAATTTAACATAGCCATGCAAAATCACCCGTGAGAGTAGTTATCTATTTACCTATTGTTTTCCCTGGGTAACCCTGCAGGTACCCTCCGGCAATCTAACATGGCCTGCTGGAAAATTCCATCTAGTTCGCTGATTTTCCCAGCTATAGACCTCCATTCATAGTGGTCTTTTGCGTATCTTCCCAAGTTTCCCAGTGATTTTCGCATTAAAAACCTACATTTACGCTCTAGTAAACTAGCATAACTATGGGAAATCACCATTTTTAATGGGAAAATCAACTATAAATGGCCATTTTCAATAGCCATGTTAGTTTACTGGAGTTTATATAGTTTGGGGATTTTCCAAGCATGTTTGATGTCCGTGGCACCGCGTCTTCCGCCAACTGTCGCAGCTTCCCCACGGCATTGGGCCGCAGTAGGGGAACGCCTGATGACGACAAGCAAACAGGAAGAGATGGAGAGGATGGATGGGAGATGTCTACCAAAAGAATATTGGAGATATCATGAGATATCACTAAAATTTTGGATACCTGCTGCAACCAAAGATTAAGTAACCCAAGTTGGGGACATTTCGATGTGAAGCGGCGAAAAGGAAGTCAACCAACAACCATGGGCAAATCATGAAATACCAGTGATTGCCAATGATACACAGATTTTGCCAGCAAAAATGTATTTAAACAATTCTTAAAACATCAACCAACAAAACTTGGCAAATCCCAACAGTTCCCTCGTCTTTTTGGCTCTCGTGGCATTGTGGCCATGGTTTTGGCCAGTTCCAATGGAGGTCCCTACCCTGCGCGCCTGGACGACTTGAGCGTGCTTTCCTCCAGCCCTCTTTGAGTGTCAGAAGCACTGAAGGGCAGAAGTCCTCGAAACTCCGCTGGGGTTGGGGGACCGTCGGAAACAAGTACAGTATCCATCAGTATCTGCTAAAAATGAGTGGGAAAAAAACACGTAGAGAGAACAAAGAACGCGAATTTCATGGCTTACATTTCCTGCTTCGAGCCAAGGATCTGGTGGTACCCCCTGCAGCTTGAACGGCTTCACCAGCATCCCAAGTCGAGAATCCTTCCGACTACCATCCTGTGGCAAGCTATCCGTCCACAACAGAACCTCGACCTCTGTAAAACGATTGAGATTGGGATATCATGGGGATCACATGGGATTGGATATATAACAAACTCAAGATGATGTTTGTGAGTGTCTGAAAATGTGGTATACCGCTAAAAACTGCCATGTTGATGGGAAAAATGATGATTAACCCGTGAATGTAGGTGGTATGTCTTGGCTACAAAGGACATCCGAAGAAACAACTTGGTTGCAAGTTGAACGATCTGCTGGACCAGGCCACATTACCAGCCCATGGATTGTGATCATCCCCAACATATGATTTGTAAATCATCACATCATGATATTGGTTATATACGGGGGGGGTTTATAAATATGATGGCCTAGTACATGCTGTGGATAATCATAACAACTATCATATGATACAATCCCCAACATATATGGATTATTCTAGAAACTTGAGCCAATGATGATTTTATATAGCTATATATCTATATACATGTAAATCATAATCTCTTACTAATCCACTTGATATGACTACCAATTCATGGATTTGGTAGATTAATAACCCCGGAACCAATCATCAAGCAAGGTTTTCTTGGAAAACTAGAAAAAAGTGCATTCAGTTGAGAAATGTTTAAATCCAAACCAAACCTGAGCTGATCACCCCGCCTTCAGCACATAACCCGACTGCCCATCTAAGCATAGCCAGTCTTCTGGCGAATCATCGGGCCTTGCGAGGACCCATCAAGGCTCGCCCCAGAAAATGGACACAATTGGTAAAAACCCCAACCATGGGTTTCCCATACTTGGGGATGCAAAGCATGTATAAGTAGATATATAACTATATATAACTTGTAGTCACCATAGCTGTAGCTAGTTGCGGGGCTTAATTATATCCCAACTTTAGGCCATCACCCCTGGCCGGCACCCCCAAAACATCCCCCATGCAGGTACTGCATCCACATTCCTGCAAATGGATACAACTATAGTAACCCAACCATTGGTTTTTTCAAGCATAACAGACATGTTTTGGTGATTTTGTCCCTCCAAAAATCTGGAGCACGTGCAGAAATATCTCCATGTATTTGTAGATTGGATTAGATTGACTTATATAGTTCGGCATAGATTAGTCAAATGAAATGAGATGAGATTAGATAGGTTATGTGCACATCATATACTCTTTCCGTATCACATATCAAACGCACATCTAATGATATGTTAGTACAGCATGGCTCGCTCCAATTAGAGTTTGCACCTCCATATCTGCGAGCCATGATATTCCCATGATCTTCGAATTAAATCCCATGGTATGTCCATGATATGTCCATTTAAATCCCAATGCAATCCCATTAAATCACCATTTGTTGATGGTTAAACATAGTGAAACCCACCCTTTTTTTTCGGACCAGCAGAGTTTGTCATAGGATTTCTCATCCCTTTGTATAAATCCCCATCTAATCCCAATATCTCCAAGTTTGTCATAGATTCCCAGCCCGCCTCTCAACAGTGGCCTCCTCAAATAGCAGCTCCCTCTCGTGACAAATTCCCTGCACCGGTGCCGACCTTGGAACAGGTGAGGAGCAGCAGCTCCCACACGACACGGGGGTATCCTGCGGATATCATGGTGATATTATGGTGATAGATATATATATATATATACATACAAACATGTATATATATATATACATACAAACATGTGTATATATATATATACACATATTTATGTGTAGATATCCTTTAACATGTTGAAAATTACGGAATATTAAGCCATGTAAATCCACAAGTTGGCACTTGAGCCACTGATGTGAAAGAACATGAGCGGGGATAGGACTATCAGTTGTTGTTGGATGTAAAATAACATGTCTGAAAGCAGTATATATAAATCAAGTGTGAAGCAACTATCGAATCAGCCGAACTCGCTGCGAAAGTCACTTTGAATCAACCCAGCTTGGGGCCAGTTGAACCTCCAAATTGACCCCCCGAAAACATTCGGCCGGTTCCAGAGCCAAGGAACAAGTCTGGAGCCTTTCTCACCAACAAACGCAAGACGCAGACCTGGCAACCAGGGAAGAAAAAAATGAGCAGCTTCCAAAGCCTCTTGTGGATTGGTGCCACAAGTTGCTTGAGAGGCTTGAGTCTTGGAATCCAAGAATTGCCTGACGTACGTAGGTATGTAGGTACGTACGGACGTAGGTATGTAGGTACGTAGGTACGTAGGTGCGTACGTACGTTGGTATGTTGGTATGGTATGGTCTGGTGTGGTGTGGTGGGGTGGAGTATGTATATTGATGTATATTGATGTATATTGATGTATATTGTACATGTTCTTTGATCACATATGCATGTCTGTGTGCAACCCGTTTTCATAGACGTTGGACACTGGACAGGTTTTGGCCTCGTGGCCTCTTGGTGTACTTCTCTCCCTCCCATTTCTCGGCACCTCCCATACCATGGGGCCTTGCTCCATGGGACCTGCGCGGGCGATCTATGTCCCATTGAAACATCACCCAACCATTTGGGGTATCAGCTACGTTCAACAACCATCTGAAGGTGATGCTTACCAAAGTCAAGGGCGGATTTCCGGGTAGATTGACGTCAAATGACGTGATTTCCCCTTTAAAAAGTTGCTGTGATTCACCATCGGTTGAAGCAACCCTGATTGTAGTGAAATCCCCAAGAGAATCCTAGTTTATGCTTGCTATCAACCATAGAAAGTCCCTATAAAAGGGAGGAATGAATCCCAAAATCGCAGCACATTTCATAGCCTGGAACCAGGTCCGGCAAGTCATCGTCCACCTCAACAAAGCCTGGGAGGTCGCCTGCGAAGCGTAGGAAAGTCAGGGGGTGAAACATGGTGGCTTTTCAACTTTAATTGAAAAAAATGGTAGGAATATGTGGGAATATGTGGGAATATCTGGCACGTTTTTGGGCAATCACTGGAGAAAAAGATCAAAATTGATGAAGAAACGTAGGGATTCCAAGAGAAAGAAGCGGAATTCCACCCAAAAAAAGTAGGGATTTCAACTGCAAAAATGACGGGGAAATTAGCGAACACGAGGATGTCGCCGGCACAAATTGCAGATTAGCATAAATTTGGATTTTACCAGTAGAGATGGTGAAAATCACTTACAAAAAAGTAGGGGGTGCGTCTTCAAGTTTGACTCAAACAGATGTTGTTTGAAGAAGAATCCATTTCTGGAAACACAGGATTCGAAATAGGGATGTTTTCTTTTTTGATTTTTACGGGCTAGCAGTCTTTTTTCCTGTTAGATGTCAGGCTGATGCCGCGTTGTTTGAGCGGTCCATTTCTCCTGTTGGGTATTCATTGCCGAAGATGGGACACAATGCAGTAAACCCAGTAAGAACTTCGAAAAAGTATATAGTCTTGCCCCATTTGACCCATATTTATGGTAGATTAAAGATTCTTTAAATGTGCTAAACCATGATTTCCTCCAATTTGGAGATGACAAAATCATCTCTGAGGGGTTCCCGGCCTGGCCAAACCTCTGACAAGGAATCGAGCCCATCCTGCCGCAGATCATCAAGGGCCATTTCTGCGGGGATATCATGGGAAAAATCAGCAGCTTTCAACGATTGACACGCAGAATCCCTGGAAAAAAACGGCGGAAAACCAGGGATGGAGCATGATAAAGTGTCTTCGTTCCAGGTGGTTCTGACATCTCGCGGAATCATCAAGTGGGTTGTCCAAATATGTATGTATCTATATATGTATGTATCTATATATATATATATAGAGGCTTACCAAAAAATCAGGAGATGATCGTCATTTCCCAGTCTAAATTGCCATTTTGGGGTATACCCCATTTCCGGACAGGCCCAAGGATCATCTTTGCCGGATCAGATGCAGGTGGTTCAACGCCAGTTCTTGATCGCCCAGATTCAACTTGACGCACCAAAGATGGTAAATTCGAATCATGGTATCCAAATTTACCAAGATTCATGGTGTCCCAGTTTGATCACAACTCTCATCTCTGTAGTCTCCCTCCACCTGCCTCATCTTCACCTGGCGACGCCGAGTGGATCAGATTTGGCGTCCCAAAAGTTGTGACCAGTTCCCCCACATTGCTGCATTTTGGTGTGGGAAGCTATGGGTTTTGGAGGTCATGAACTTTTGGCAAAATATCTTTCACATATCCGGTTGCACCCAAAACTCCGAAATGAACCTGTGACATGTCGGCACAATGCTAATATGGCTTGACAACCGCACCATAGCACCTAGGTTTTTCCTCCAACCAGCAGCAATGTGAAAGTGGCTCAAAAGCCTTCTGCAACAACCAATTTTCACGAGATGGGAGCAGCACACCACAGCCAGGATGATTTCTGCTCCTGGTTCAATGTCCGTTTGTTCATGAAATCTGGTCAGTTAAAGTCCCCATGTGGGTTTGCCTAGAAGCAGGTACCCCGAAATCAATCTTCAATGGCAATTTTGTGGTTCTCAGCTTTGTTTAAGACTGGGCTGAGGTTCGTAAGACAAGTGAAAAGGCCATGTTTTTGGTTATAGCCCATTTTGAGACAAACTCAATTCCAAAGATTCGTTTTTGCTTGTACATCCCATGGGAATCTTCCATTATATCCATATGGGGGGTTCCTAAAATGGGTGTGCCCCAAATCATCCATCCTGGTTTGGGATGTTCCATAGTAAAAACTATCCAGCTACTGGGGTACCACCACTTTAGGAAACCTTCATATGATATCTCCATTCAGCTTGGTTTTATAGCTTTTATACCTCCATGGAAGCCCTAACGTTGCCTCCACTGGTCTCAACAGCACTTTCACCGCTGACTGCAGCGTAGGCTTTGTCCAGTTCGTCGTAGGCTTTGTCCAGTTCGTCAAAGTCGAAAAAGCCGCCCCTTGGAACGCTGATGGACCATGAAACTTGATGTACTGAAGTATACAGGCATTTCATGGGATATAATGATAGTGGGGATGCATATGTGTATATATATATACATAGCACAATATACATGTATATACATATGCTGTATAATCTCTTCATATATATATATATATATATATGTATGTGTATATATATATATTTACACATGAATATATATATATATACATATATATATATATGTATATGCATGCTGTGTATTTATATATATATATATATATATTAAGTATATATAGTGTATATATATATACATATATGCTATGTATATATATATATGCTGTATATATACATATATATGCCATGTGTATGTATATATACTTATATATTTATGTGCTATGTGTATATTTATATACATGCTATGTATGTATGTATGTATGTATGTATGTATGTATATATATATACATATATATGCTATGTGTGTATATATATATGCTATGTGTATGTATATATATATATGCTGTGTATATATATATATATATCCAACAATATGGGATTTTGAGTGTGATTGAAAATTGTGAAAATGAGGTTTTAAGCCGGGGGATTTGGGGTACCCTATTTCCAGACAAACCAAATGGTTCGATGGTCAATTGAAGAACAAAAGAACTGGATTAGATCCATCATGAAAACTGTATGAATATGTAGATAAATATTTATATATACATATATATATATATACATATGTTCTGATATAATGTATTCAAGCAATTTGTCCATAAACTTTGATGCTAGCCTGATCATACTTGAAGTCAGAAAATGGTTACCCCTTATCACTGGGATATAGTGGTTTGGTTTTCCACCCATTGTTCGCATGATTTTGATCCAGGATCCGAGCTTTATGTAACTACCCAGCTGATCGCAAGGCCTGCTCCGAAGACCGGTTCCATCCTCCCCTATGAAGTTGTTGACTTGACGGCTTTAAAATCTCCCTTTTTTCGTTGGATAATGTTGGATATGTCCCCAAATTCACTCCTCCTCCAGATGGTGTCTGGGTCAAAATCAGGCACAAATAGATGGTTTAAAACTAGAAATGACCAAAAATGTGGTGGTCCGCTTCAACCAAAAGCTTTGACCCATAGCTGTTGCCACCATGGAACCCTGAGAGACTGGACGGGGTGGACTGGGCGACATCTTTGGCCGGGTGCAGCGATATGATGGAGGCCTGCCACAGCATAGGATATATCTGGTTTAACCGGGACAAGAATGGATTAATGATAATTAGATGGTTCATAGTGGGAGAATAAGACAACAACAATTCGATGGTTCATAACAATGATAATAATGATATCATAAGATAACAATGATTAATGGTTCATAATGGGATAATCAGATGATAGTGGAATAATAAGTACAGTAGATTGCCCTCCACAAATCAAACATGGCTAGAACTAGATGGAGTCTTATAGCTGGGACAATCATCTATAAATGGGATATTTTCCAGCAAGCCATGTTTGATTACCCGATGGGGAAGCAAAATGAATAGGGATGGCTGTGGGGACGGGTTTGGGGCTGGGAACGCGGCGTCAGGGGGTGGGGAAATCTAAAACCCTGATTCCCTGATGGAAAAGATGACTACCATGTAGCCTTGCAAATCTAGTTCAAGCATGTTTAAGCATTAAATGACAACCCTGGGCCGATCCTGAAGTATGAAAAAGTTGAGTAGCGACCTTTATGCAATGCATGAAGATCGAGCGCAACTGTTGAAGAAACATTTCAAAAGGAGGCTTTAAGTGAACCTGCCCCGAAGTTTTTGCAAGGTGAGTAAACGGCTGACCTTGACGTCATGCAAGAAGTCCAAAACTGACGGCAAAAACGTCTTGTAAGAGTGGCGTTTGGATGATAGCTTGCTCTACAGCAAGCCGTACAATAGCAGCTTCTTCAAACCCTGCAGCCATTCATAAGTCATAAACCAATGGGTTGGTTGGCCAAGACACAGTGTCCACCGTCATCGAAGCACCATCACCACCAAGCAAAGCAGCGGGAGGTTGAGAGGTTGCCGTGTCAGCTTGAGAAAAAAAACAGTGAATTAGCTCCAGTCAGTCTCACTTTAGTGATTCACTGAAGTCGAGTGAAACATGAGGGGGCCAGTTCAGTTCGAATTTGGATGAATTTGGCACATCTTCAGGGGGGTTATCCCTTCGGCTGTTACTTCAGTTGCTCGCCATCGGCAGTCTATCGCCAGTCCGGGTGGGGGCTGTGAACCCAGCGGAAGATGTTTCTCCGTTGTTTGGCCCGAGGCAGTGGTCCCGCGCAGATCTCTTGAGCCACGGATCGAAAGGGCGGATCCGAAAAGGAGCTGTGACTTAAAAGGGAACTGAGGAGTGTCAGGAGATCCAAGGATGGGATTTTTGTAGGAGTTATCATGAAGATATATGAAGATGATAGGTTGATATATGTTGCTCGGCTCATCATGGGATGGATGGTGGTTGTCGAAAAATGTGATGGATCACCAATTTCCAGGCATCTTACAAAAGAGGAAAATGATGATCCACGAGCCTTTTTCAGACAGACCAAATTGGCAAGTTGCAGCCACTCAGATTCAACAACAAAATCAGGAGCTTGGGATGTTCAGCTGCGAAAGAATCAAGCGCATGGCACAGCAGTTCGTCTGTGGAAGTTCCCAAATCACTTCATGTGGGCATCCATAGTTGCCGATGACCTAGATATAATCCATGGGGTATCAGTTCCAGGTGGTACCCATCTGAATCTGTGTCGCTCTCATAATGAAGGGTGGGGCAGAATGGCTGAACTCTCCAACCTGTCGTTCTTCGAAGAAACATGATAAAGATGGCTGGTTACTGGTTGAACGACTCAATTTTGGTGTGCAAACTTCCATTTTGGTGTGTAAAGGTTGAAAGACCATACTATATCGTGGATGCCAAAACTAAGCAGACTCGAAGAATTGCGTTGTCACTGTGTGCCGCCAGCATCAGACTCCAATAATTGATTAATTCTTATTTCCAATAGGACAAATTCGAAGGTCCAGATCCACTAATAAAGTTCCGCTCGAAGTCGTTCACCCAAAAATTAGGATGGCTTACTATCCTGAGAATCGCCAATTTCCTGGGTCCTTAAAGATCTCAGGATGGCACGCCAATTACATTGACCCATCGCAAGTCATGCGCCACGGTCAAGTTACATTGGATTTATGCTTTATGGTCACCCCGCCACTTAGGAATTCCGTATACTGGGTATACTGTATTAACCTATGATGGATTTAGGATCATCACCAAATCTGGGTATATCACAGTATATCATCCAATGGTTCATTGTAGCTTATATATCCCAGTCTATCCCCCTTCATATGCCATGAAATCACCAATTTCTATGGTGAAACCCAACTCTTGATTATGGCACATATGGTGTCAGTGGAGTGGCCCAAAAATGTCTGGCACTGGCGGAATTGCCGAACCATCTGAGTGCTGGTACTCATCATCGAACCAACTTTCGCGTGACACGCCCTGGCAGTTGATCGTCTTAGATACCAGCAAAACATGTCCAGGAGCTGTTGCTGTAAATTGGTATCCCATTAAAATTCGCCCATAGCAAACATCTAAAGTGAATCTAAAGTCCTTGCAATACTCACTACATCCAAAGTCCTACACTTCTGGGACATGAGTGGATAACAATTGAGATTCATTGCAACTCCTCTCGCTGTCGCACTCCTCAGTGTTGATTGGTTGAGCGACGCCTGAAAATAGGCTGTAGATGAAGCATACTCCAACAAGAGTAACGAAAGTGTTGTAATCATCAAAACTGAAGGTTCATAGAGTATGCATTTTGGACTCAATCATCATGTGCCCCAAGTCATTCCCTTCACAGGCGGACATCGATTCCAAATGAAGCTGATTCTTAAAGCAGAATACCCAATCAAAAGAAAAAGGCCTCTTCGGTCAAAAGTTGGAATCGGCAGTCACAAGGAATCGAATTCATATTCAACAGAAACCCTATGAAACCATCACATTTTGGAGGAGTTCCTTCCAAAATTCATCAAAAAAATTGTACTTTAAAAAATGGAAAATCCTGCACCATGCGATGCCCTCCATGGTTTTGGGACCCGACCCAGTGACGGATGACCGGAAACCACACCTCCTTCTTGGGTCGAATCGCTTCTCCCCGCGCCTGACGAAACATCGACCAGGGGGGATTTCGTGGGGGGTTCATAGGGATTTCATGATTTAAGTGGGATTTAAGTGTGATTTATTGGGATGTAGATATATGAATATATATATATATATGATATATTGATGTTTTTTTAATGACCAACAATATGAATTTCCTTGAAATCTCAGCGTCCAGGGTCAGAGCCAAAGATGTCGGATCTTTGAAGTTTCAGGTCAGATGTTCATGAATAAAACACATGCGATAATTGAGAGTTTAGAAGGAAAATAGGTAGATTCGTCTCATTTTCGACGTGTGCTCGCTACCTTACCGATGGCTGATTACATGGCTATTGAAATGTGGCACCCCATGCCGCCATGCATTGGGGGACTGATGTAGATTTATCAACAAGTGGATGTTGAAACTCTCCATTGCCGAAGAATCCTTCAGCTTGGTCACTACCTCCCAGTGATCTGTCGGTTCTACCCCATTTTGAACTGGTCACTAGCACCGGACCTCCTTCTCTTCCTCATCCTTTTGGAAGGCGCGCACCTAACGTCTCCATCGAGAGCCGGGAGTGACTGGAAACAGCTTTTGCTCCTCACTGTGAATGCCATAGGTCCCACAGTCCAAGCCCAGCCCGGCCCCACGACGTCCGCCTTGTCCATAAAGGCCGCATACTTGGCATCCTTGGCCTCATCTGGCAGCCTGAACCTTTGCGCTGGAGGAATCTCCTGCCGGCTGAAGTTTGGAACACGGGAGAACTGGCCTTGGATTTCGCCAGAAAATCATCACATTTCATGAATGGTACGGGAGCGGATTCACTTTGGTACCCTGGTGTTCACATCAAAGTAGTTGATCAGTGTTGGTTGTCGACTGGAGGTTCATCCCCTAACGTAATTCCATATAACAAGAAAAAGAATGAATCTTTGTCATAGTGCGACCAGGTCCATAGCTATTCTCCCAATGGATATTCACTTACCCATTCTTCAGGTGTTTGGTTTCGACCCAACGCCCATATGGGGGTCCAGAAAATTGGGGACCCCAAAAACCATCAAGATGAGTCGCTTTTAATCAGAAATCCCATCGAGAAATGTTTGATATACATAATACATACGCATAGAACTGTGTATACATATTATAAGTTATATGTGTATATATATATATATATATATATGATGTGCATATATGTATACAATATGCATATATAATATGCATATGTAACGTATGTATCTATCTACATATTATATGTATATATATGGTAATCATATCGGTTGGTTGTTAGGGATTCCCACAATGGATCATCAATGATGATCAAAGGGCCCCGCTTGTGCACCGGTCGCCCTCCTCCAGCTGGCGTCGGCTGTTGTTCAGCATGTGGTCCGGCAACTGCGGATGTGGGAGACGGGGACACACAAATTCAGCAGCTTGGATTGCTGAAGACCCCTAAAAAAAATAAGAAACATGGATTCCCCAAATGGTGTATTTCCCCATGGGAAAGTGGAAAAGAAAACATGGCAGGGAAAGCAAGGAAGGTCAAAATGAAAAACAACTCCGGAGCTATTCACATTCATGAAAATGGATGAAATATCATGAAATATAATTGATTGAACTGCGCTCGTCTATGGGTGGATAAACCAAAGGGCAAGTACAGAACTATCTAACAAACAAACGCAACACAAGCCCGAGAAAGTCAAGCAGGGAACTGCACGGGCCCAAACTTTCTAACTTGCACTGCCCAGAATGAAACCTGCAAAGCTGGAAAAAGTCGTGGATGTACCATCTGGTAAACCAATCTAGTACTGGAATTCCCTTGTTCATAGATTATTTGGCACACCTTTTCCCATTCTGAATTTGGATGTTCTGGTGCCAGCTTCGATTCCCGAGAAATTCCATGCAGATCCTCCATATTTCTGTTGGTTAAAAATGTGTGCTCGGGTCAAAACATGGTGTATGGTTTATGGTCATCCATCTAATTTCATGGGAATTCTTGGATACAATGGGTGTATATGAATCCCCATGAAAATGGATCGATGATCGTCATCGGATGATCCCAATTCATGGATCTATTATCATATCATCCAATTTCATCCAATAGTTCCCAATACAACCCGTTAAATCCTATGGATATCCGTCAATCCAACTCTTCATCATAGTTTTTCCTTAATTAAATATCACTGATAATCACTGATATCCACATTACCCTTTGGTTGCTTTAAGTAGCGGAAAATGGTCATATTTAAAAGGTAAATCATCTACAAAAATGGACTATCTCCATGGCTATGCTAAATTACCAGAGCGTAGTATAACATGAAATCCCCATTCGACTAATGACTAAATCCAAGCCTGGAAATTCGCCAATTCTGGCAACTTTGGCAGCTGATCGCGCCACTCCTTGGCCGGGAGCGGTTGATAAAACGCAGGGCAACTGGCCGTTCAGTTGCGGCAAAATGCCAATCCACTGGGATCCAAACGGGTTGATTCAACAACTGGGTTGATCCGAAAGGGTTTAATCGACGTGGATTCACGGATTCACCACGGGACTCTTAATCTGTTGTTTTTTCGATTGGAATGATTTTAAACATGTTCAAACCATCCCAAAACACCATACAGTACTGGAAATGGATTCGACATCCCAAAATAGGTATGCAAAAGTTTTCATAAAAAACGAATCCGTGACATCACCCACACAAATAGGAAGCGGCTGGTATCAACAATATCCAAGGATGACATAGATGACTTTGTTTACCCTCTGGTAAACTAACATAAGTATGGAAAATCACCATTTTTAATGGGAAAAATCAACTATAAATGGCAATTTCCAATAGCTATGTTAGTTTACCAGAGGGTATATGTGGTGGCTGATATGCTTTGGGGAGTGGAGTCTGATGCCCGGCCTCCGGATCGCCGACGTCAATGGTGTACCTCAGGGGGGATGGGGGGATGACCATCCCCGGCTCAAAGTCACTTGGGGTCAGCACCCAGATAGGATTGAGCCATTGATCAAAATCCACCAACCAATACGTAAATTTGTACCCTCTGGTTATTTAACATAGCCATAGAAAATCCCCGAACTAAATGGAGGTCTCTAGCTGGGAAAATCATCCAAAATTTGCAATTTTCCATGGCTATGTTAAATACCCAGAGGGTAAATAAGTAAACATACGTAAAGCATAGTAAACCAGTTGGTTGTCAATACGTTACCGGAGTATCAAGAGTCCACCCAGTCAACTAAACCAACCCAGTCGCCGGGCAGCTGGGTGACCCGGACTCAACACCCCAGTCCTTGACTTGACGATTGAAGCGGATGGTCGGATCAGTGTAGACTTCAGGGATCGTGGCCTCAATGTACCTGGTACACTTGGTACACTGAAAAAAGGGACCAACGCTGGGGTGCTGGCAGGCACCATCGGTAAGGATGGTTTCAGCATCATGTTGATTCTGGATCCAATGTTTTGAAGGGATCGCTAATTGTTGAACAAACGCTAGATGTGCAGAGCTTCAACACCCCCAACTCCTGCGAATGAACTCAGAAGCCATCCTTTAGTTTGAAGCGAAAGAACACATGGGTAGGACATGTATAGACATCTGGTTGTCCAATTACATTGGCAGCGCTGGCAGTCAACCAGTGGATGGTCCAGCCGTCTACAAAGTCTACCACTGATTCTCAATGATTGCAAGTTGGGGGGCTGATCCCTCTACCTTGCGGAATCTTCAAAGAAACTTTCAATGAACAGTGTGTGCAACTTGAGGACTCTTGAGGCAGGTGAAAGTGTGCAACAGGAATTTTGCATTCACAGACAAATCTAATAATCTATCCATCCACGTCCATGGCATGTTGTCAGTCGAACTTTTCACCGCGGCTCAGTCGGTTTTCAGAATCCGTGCCCTTGGGACCTGCCGTGCCATCTGCGAGAGGGGTCTAATCATCCCAGCTGGGTCATGAACAACCATCGTCCCAGTTTTCGTATGCCGCAAAACAATATATAACAATAATATCAATCAACTCCAATTTCGGATGGTTTATTAAACTGATTGAATTTACCAATAATATCCAATAATTATATAACGTCTGCTGATTTCGATTGCTTGAAAAATAGTTGGCTTGTGGGAGATGGCCCCAGAAAGCTAAATGTTGATCTTTGCAGCGATCTAAGACCCTTCGAAGTCGCTCCACGGTGCAAATAACAAGGCTATACTGAAGTGGTTCAAAATTGTATCATGGCCACCGGCCACCAGAAAAATAATGAACCGTGCTGATTCAATAGTCCCACCCCCCTAATATTGGTGGTACCCACAATAAGGAACGCCAAAATGACTCACTATAGATCCAATACTAAACCATGGTTTCGTTTGGGGACCTTTCTATCAAGCTTTTGAGTTTGGACCACCAACCTTCGCCCCATGCTTCAGCCTCTTCCACATGCGGTCCACCAGGGTTCACCAAAGAAATCTTTCGCGAGGCTTTGGCCGAGGATGGCCTGGCAAATCCATCGCTGGGTCTACTAAACTCTGAAACTTGGAGGGTTGTCATTTGATCATTTTGAGACATAATCATGTAAATCTGGACTTTGAACTTTGTACATACAATACACGTTCCGTTTCTTTTTGCAGATATCGTCCAGCTGGTGAAATGCCAACAGACACGCAGCAATTGGGAACGCCCCCAATGCCCGAGGGGTGGACTCAACGAGGTATCCCAGGTAGAACTCTCGACCCACCTGGATGCGCGGCTCAGTCAGGTGACCCCCAGTGATAGCTGGTGAAAATTCGCCACACGCAAAACGTGGTTGTTGCTGGTCACTAAGCCCTTAATAAACCCGCAATGAGCTGTTCTTTATGGCTGCGATTTTGCTCAGAAGATGTTGGAAGGCTAGGGAAAATAGATTGCATGGTCAGGAAAGTGCCCGAAGATTCTCAAATCGCGCAAGAGCAATGGATCCAGTTATCAGTTGAGGAATCTTTGGCTAACTAATCAACCGTGGCGAGTATGAAAAGTAGCTCAGAAGACAAAGTTCTCTCTTACTTTTCCAGCCGTCCCAGAGTCGCCTCAAGAATCATCCTCAACCACTTCTTGAAGAGGGATGCCATTAGAACCACTATGTTACAGCTGCCTGGTTGTGGACCTCCATTTTGGGAGGATGACCCAGCCGATGTGATTTTTCTAATGGCCCCTACCTCCGCCATGGTCTTCTCAACAATGGGCTTCCAGCCACGTCTTTGGACTAGGCCTTGCATTTTTCACCCCAAGGCAGCTTGCAGTGACCAAATTGACACAGAAGGACCCGAGATTTTTGACATCCAAATTTGGGAAGATTGGAGTCCAACATCATCATACAAACAGTTTTGTCTCCAGGTATTACAGATAGTCAGTGTACTCAAGTGTACTCTGCTAAACTGGTTCCATGGTGTCAGATCCTCTTGGAATTTGACCCATACCCAGATCCAGAAGTGCTCCTTTATGGCTAAAATTGAGGATCTTCTGGTCAATATTAGGGTCAATCCATAGGCGTGTATAAATCCACTGACAATAATGTGATTTACATATATCTAAATTTGATCTCATCTGAGCATCCGCTGATCTTTTTTCAATCACAAAATCCCATGGCCATATGGATATGGCAGAAAAATTGATATCCCAATAGTTGGTGAATACTAAAATGTGGACCCAAATTTTAAAAATAAAAACTATCCAAAAAAATAATATGCTTTATATTAACCAATATTTTCAGATTCCAAATAGTATTAACTATTCTTAACTATCTGAGTCTTCAATTTTGATATTGTCGATATTATCTATGGTCAATACTATTAGCTCATCTTAATATTCCAAAAAATATTCCAATAGTACTATCCCAAATGTCAATTATTATTGGGTACTAATGATTGATAAGGATTCATATCCCTTATTTTCCATCATTATTGATGATGATTTTCTATAGTTACCCTCTGGTAAACTAACATAACTATGGAAAAGCACCATTTTTAATGGGAAAATCCACTATAAATGGTCATTTTCAATAGCTATGTTAGTTCACCAGAGGGTAACTATCAGAATCCCCACATCCCCTGGCTTTTCCATTACGCTCTCCACCTGGGAGCCCTTTTTAAGCCCCCGACCACGTGCCGAGCGAGCCACCAAGGCCGTCAACAGCTTGCTGGCCCTGCAGCGAAACGGGCAACGTGGACTCGGGGATCACATGCCGTGTGAGATGCGCCCAACAAAAATGTCGGAATGGAAAGGATATGGTGATAACTAGTGATAACTAGTGATAACTAGTGATAACCGAGAAAAAAATGTGGAGACTTCACTGTCACTGAAGAATACGCCTGGTCTTGGACGACATTACATGCATAAAAAGATCTTTGCGGGATATGATATTCCCGCATGTAATGGCAACAACGTTCGGACTTGCTATTTCTCCGTCGATTCTGCGAGGCGTGGCAAAAAGGTGAAACGATCGTCCTACCGGGTCCGACCCTTTGGAAGGTCGTCCAAGGTTGGAGGGGCAGAGCCCAAAACCGTCCTGAACCATGTCATGGTTCTCGTTCCAACTTGGTAATCCCCATTCCCGTCATTGAAACAGCCGACAAATGAAGTTCATTGTGTCTTACAATCGTTGATGGAAATGGCTGATTGCAGAGTGTCCGATTGAAACTCGGATGCAAAAGAAATGATCAGATTGGATGGGTGAATCCAGGATTGAAACACACTCTGTCTATTATGATCGGGGCACCATTTATAATTGGAACATATTGGAACTATCATTGCTAGTGCTACGTCCTCGGATCCGATCTGAAGATGATCGGAAAAACTACTGCATTTGAAGCCCACCAATGAAACCACCAGAGATGGAACATGTGTGGAACATGTCTTAAGCTTAGTTAAGCTTATGAATTTCTTGCCTAAATCCAGCATCATTCACATCACAGCCTCATGGAACTGTCTTGCCGAAGCCCGAAGGTTCTAGTCCCTCCCGGGTCCCTCCCGGATTTTCTGGGTCGCAGGGCAGAGGTCCAAGGAAGTTCTGCGATCTCCGCAACCCATTGACCTTGTAGCTTCAAGGCCATTCTTCCACTTGCAGAGGCCACTATTGCACTTGCAGAAATCTCCAAAGAAATCTCCAAAGAGGCTTGGAGTCTAACATGGGTCCGTGTTGTGGTTCAACATGTCATGAAACTGGTAAGCATACATGAAGACATGTATGTATGCAATGGTATGACCTGTTTGTATGTATATATATAATATATATATACATATATATATATATAATGTGCAAAGCAAGCGTTGCATTATATTTGTATGTAATATGACTTGGGGAGAGGAAATCATGTAAAGCCTGTAAGCCTGTTTAGTGTTTCCAACAACCTTTCCGAGGTCCCGACCACTGTACCAGCAACTCCCTGCAAAGGCAAGGACTGTAGCAGCACCCACTTATCTTCATTGTCCCAGCGCCTTGGAAGTGACATGCCATTCAAACGGCCATTCAAACAGCGAGGTGTTGAGGATATACCCATGTTCATATCCGAAAAACCATAGTGCTGGCTACTATGTATATACTTATATATTCTCATTACATATCCCCATTACATCCCCATACAGTCCCATCTGAAACCGTAGAATGGGGGTGTTCAATATGAATGAGGAATGGGATTGCCCATGAATGTCCATCATTATAAGCAGTTGATTATATCACATAGTTGATTACTATATAAATCATTAATATCCATTAATATCAATTGCTATCAAGTATTATCAATTATTATCAATTTATCATACCATTAATAGCATTTATCTCCATAAATATCCCTTAATAACCATTACAATATCCAATTTGTGCTGATCTTCATACTGCCCAAAGGCATGTTTTAAGCCCTGAGGTTCCAAGCCCATAAAAGCGCAGAACCACTTTGCATTTCGTCGCTGGCTCCTCATCGCAAGTTGGATAAGCTGGATATTATGGGATGGGCAGTGGATGTTGACAGACTCATCCAATGTTCAGCCGAGTCACACTGGTCCCAATCATCCTGAGCCTTTTTTGTGGTGGATGATAAAAAAGAGTTGAAATCATGCGGTAAGACCAATAATAAACCATCCCTAAAAGCACCGTTTTTATGGGTGGTATAAACCATCCCCAAATGGTAGTTTTTTGTTGGGTTGCCTATACTATTGGCATACATTGCTTCTCTACAGTCCATTCTTTGGTGCTGAATCCCCGAACCCTCTAGTAAACAACCCCCCATTCACGGATCTGTATGTTGGATAGCTAGCTGGATTAACCCAAAATTCCGTTCTTCATCATCATGTTCTAACATCAACATGACAAGAGAATGAGGAAGAGTTCCCCTATGCTTTGCTATTTATCATCATCAAAATATCATGATAGGCAAGTCTTGCCCCATATGTCCATCGTAAACCCACTTGGAGGTGCCAACCATTGTGGGAAAATCCCCTCTATGCCCCATACATAGCACTACATAACCATACATAACCCATCATATCCAACAAAACCCCCGTTAATATCCCCATTATATATATATATATATATGTATATCCCATCAAGTTGCTTATATATTGACTAATGTGGTAAACCCAATGATAAACCTACCATTCCAGGATGAATTTTACACCCCATGTGTGGGAATATATTGGGGCTAGTTTTTTATTCATCGGTTTTCCCCATTATGCATTTTCAGTATATCCCCATTGTCTCCCATTAAGTTGGGTGTGTATATATATGATGATTTATATATATATAATCATATATATATATATACATATATGTATGTATATAGATATATATATATATAGATATAGATATAGATATAGATATAGATATATACACATATATACACGCACATACATATTCGATGAATTCTCCGTTATAACCCCATCACATCCCCCCCGAAATAACTGTGCCCCCGCACCACACTGCTTTGCTTTGTGGCCGCCTCTTTCGAGGTGCTGGAGGGCCCGGGGCCTGCAGAGGTCAGGTTGGCACCGGCTGAAGTTGGAGGCCTTGCAAAAATTGGGAAAAACTGAGGGAGTTCACCCACAAAAATGTGGTGATTTATAGGGCTTCTAGAGGATTGATGATGGACATATGAGGCCAAAGCTACTACACAAAAAAATGAATGGTAAGCGATGGCCCTGAAAAATGGGATTGCAATGTATGGCATGCCCTTTTCAGTAAAAGAATGGTGCGAGTACCTGGCCCATTGGTGGTTCAACACGTGCTGATTAGTAGAATGATTTAAGCAGACCCGGGGTGCAGCGACTGGCACTCTGGTTGCTGGCAATCAAACAGCACAAGCCTGGCTTTAATGGAAGATTGTATGTGGAAACGATACTGTATATAACTTGGTACAACATTCCATATACAACATTCCATATACAACTGGTAGAATGCTTCCTCCAACAATTTTAAACGTGTCGTGTACAAGGAAAACGCCTGGCAGCTGCTATCCACACCTGCGGTGCTCTGCACGTTGCTTGAGTCCGCCTGCACAGCTGATTTTGTTCAGGGATTGTGCCTGACCCTGGTCATATGACATGGCATTTATAGTTTGTGGTCATCATTGGTCATCCCACCATGATCAGGAACCCACCAGGGGTAAAAAAAAATATCACAGCAAGGATCAATGGATGGATGGCCATCTCCCAAAGACTGGGTCCAATCCAAGGACCATGGCACAGTGGCTGATTTTATCCTGATCTTACCACCATCGATTCATCTGCAACAAAAACTGGATCTTCCGCCCGGTATCATATGGAGCCTAGCCTTGCGGAAAAAAACGCGTCAAACGAGCACTGGTTGCTAGACAGGATTTCCCATGGGTGAGTTCACAATTCCAACCCAGGGGGTATCACTCACAATAATCAACCAGCAAAGGTGGTATTACAGTAATGTATCAAATCTGATCCAGCCGGCGAGGTCCGTGCCTGCTCGTTCCCAGCCACTTGCCGCTGGGTCGCAGCCAAAAGGACGGCAAGCAGAATGGCCCTTGGGGTGTTTGGCAACTTCGATGAACTTGGCTCTACCCTTTAGTAATTCATATAACCGTTTGCTATTGAAAATGACCCATTTGGTTGATTTACCTCTTGAATATGGTGATTTTCCATAGCTATGTGAAATTACCAGAGGGTATTGAATTGTTTCCACCTAACATTGAATTCTCCTTTTTTCTGGGCCAAAATGAATAGATCCAATACTCAACCTGGGCTTCGATGTCGATTTTTTTGGAAGCAAATGATGGCAGTTTAGAGAGAAACATGAGGATGCATCCATAAATCTGCCGATTTCATGGGGATTTAATGTACATGTAAATGTGGGTTTAGGGTTTAGGGTTTTAGGGTTTTGGGTTTAGGGTTTAGGGTGTGCTAACGTTCTGGGCGCGCGCTCGTGGGCCCTATACATTCTTCTTTCACGGGCCCACTCACCTTGCGCGCCGTGCGTGGCAGGTCTCCCACCCCAAACCACCCGGCAGACAGGATTTTAGGGTTTAGTTTCTAAAGTCTGTTTCTTTGGCCTTACCCCCCGTGCGCGTGTCCTTATTAATAGCCGCGCGCTTGTTCTTTCCTGCCCTGATATGTTCTGTCCCGATTTGTCTTGCCGGGGCTCGGCTTTGCAGTTTGGCTATCCATTGCCCTGAGATGTCCTGTCTCGATCTGCCTGGCGGATTTTTTTCTTTGGACGGCTGTAGGCGCCACCCTTTTTTTGGGTTAGGTGTTGGGAGCAGCGAGCAGCGAGCGTAGCACGCAGTGTGGAGCGAGCTGCGGGGCTGATCCAAGACACGCAGGGCTGCGGACATATATTCCGCTCCTGGTAGCACGAAGCAGAACATCAATGAGACGTCTGGGGGCCACCCTCCTTGCTCGGGTGGGGCGGGCGCCTTGCAAACAGCGCGCATGGCAAGTGTTGGTTTCAAATTGCATTTTTGGCTACTCTGCGGCCTTTTGCGAGCCTCAGAAAAGGTCCCTGGTCAGGATTTGGCGCTGGGCCCTTTCAAACGAGCATTTTTTTGTATTGAAATCAGCTCCGTTTTTGAGCCCTCAAATTTTTGGATTTTGAATACTAAAAGGATTTACGGTTCTGGCCTTCGAGGCGTACATTTTTCGCTAATTTTCAGCTCATTTTTGCCTTTCAACTAATCCAAATGTCATTTTGGGAGCCTGGCACCTCTGAAACAGTTTAAAAAAACCAAGTTTGGAGGCCTAAATCTTGGCGAGCCGCAGAAAAGGTCCCTGGTCAGGATTTGGCGCTGGGCCCTTTCAAACAAGCATTTTTTAGTATTGAAATCAGCCCCGCTTTGGAGCCTCGAAATTTTGGATCTTGAATACTAAAAGGATTTACGGTTGTGGCCTTCGAGGCGTACATTTTTCGCTAATTTTCAGCTCCTTTTGGCCTTTCAACTGGTCCAAATGTCGTTTTGGGAGCCTGGCACCTCTGAAACAGCTCGAAAAAGCAAGTTTGTAAGCCTAAATCCTAGCGAGCCTCAGAAAAGGTCCCTGGGCAGGATTTGGCGCTGGGCCCTTTCAAACGAGCATTTTTTTGTCTTGAAATCAGCTCCGTTTTTGAGCCCTCAAATTTTTGGATTTTGAATACTAAAAGGATTTACGGTTCTGGCCTTCGAAGCTTTTATTTTCGAACACTTGAAAGACCGTTTTGGACCCTTTTTGGCCGTTTTTGCTTTGTTTTTGAGCTTTTTGAGCCGTCTTGGGCTGTTCTGAGCTGGTTCCAGCCCCTTAGGACCCCCAGGGGGGCCCCCCAGGGACGTGCCGGCAAAGTGCTTGGGTTTAGGGTCTTTACCTTTGACACTCAAAGGCTCGACCGCCTTTCGGCGTGCGCTATTGCCCTGGCCTTGGCTTGAGCGTTCAGCAGCCCCAGCTTCACCTGGGCTGCACGTTCAGTGCTCCTCTGGTCGCTCGCTGAGCGCTCGGACGGCTTCGGGCTCTCAAGTGTTGGGAACGAGCCCTCAGCCAGACTTTAGGGTTTTTCCACAGTACCACGGCTGCCTCCCCCCAAGTCATGTGGCGAAGGGGGGAGGCGCCGTCTTTGCGTGCGTAGGCCCACCCCAAACCGCCCAAATTTTNCCAAGTCATGTGGCGAAGGGGGGAGGCGCCGTCTTTGCGTGCGTAGGCCCACCCCAAACCGCCCAAATTTTTACCTTTCACGGGTTTAGGGTTTTTTTTTGAAAACCCTCTGGCCGGTTTCTTTCCCCCCTCCAACTACCTTTTGGATCGGAGCCTTCGGCTTCCAGTGAAAACCTGTTTTGTGGCTTGCGTACATTGCTGTCATCCTGCATCGGTGCAAAACCCTTATTTTGCAAAAGGGTGCGGACAGGAACCGCCAGTGGCAGGAAGCCTTCGCCACCGGGAAAAGCTCGGCTAAGATACGTTTGCACAATGCCATGCACACTG
>BGPT01001692.1:63379-105595 GCA_003297045.1 Symbiodinium sp. clade C Y103 | reverse complement strand
CTGCAGGGGCCACAAAGCTTGGGTCGGTGCGGAGCCCAGCGTGGAAGATATCAAGCGGCTGATGAGGGATTACCCGCAAGCCGTGACGGTGGCAGCGACAAACCGAGGCGTGGCGCTCGTCAACCAGCTGGCTTTACAGGCGCTGCATCCTCGCGCAGCGCCGCTGGCAACCTTGCCTGGTGCCTTCGAGGACAACCCTGACAATTACAATCGGGACGGCACGCTGCGAGAGGATCGCTACCTGGAGCCCGCAGAGGTGCCGATCTACAGAGGCATCCGGCTGTACCTGACCAGGAATGTCCGCAAGGCGGACGACTACGTCAATGGGATGCCTTGCAAGGTCACCTCTTTCGACGAAGAATGTTAGATTATTTGGGTGCGCACCGAAACAGGCAAGCGCCTGCCGATCACCCGCTGGCATGACCCAGACCATCCGGGCTTGGTCTATTTCCCCATCCGCCTGGGTTACTGCACGACTGTGCATAAAGTCCAGGGCGATGAGTTTGACTTTATCATTATTTACTTGGACACACCGCATATGCCAGCCCTTGTATACACGGCCATGAGCCGCGTGCGTAACGCGCGCTCCTACTTCTTGGGGGACGTCCTGGCTCCGGCGTATTTCACACCAGTGACCTTGCGCTGATAGCCTGCGCGGCTTGAAAGCTCTTTTTCGCAGCGTCGCACAGGTGGCCTGTATAGATTGGCTGCAGCACAGGCGCGGCCTTAACTTTGCAATGCAGAGACCCGGAAAAAAGTTCGTGACGAAGAATCGGTGCAAACAGGATTGGCACACTGAGTCACAGTTGCCACAATTGATATCCCTTCGCGTCGGCCGTACCTTCCGAAATGTTGCTGCCTAAAGATACAAATCGTGTGTCTTGTCACAATGTGGACAAGTGAGGCGACTTGATCGCTCTGCGCCGTAGCCGTTTGGTCTCAAATAGCTGCTTTGGTTCGGCATGCCGCCCTGTTTAGATTGCTTTAGCCTTGCCTCTTGCTTGTCAATGTGCCGTTCGTGCCGTTGCAGTTGGTTGACCTGTTTTTGCCAAGGGTTTGTAGACCTGTTTTGGCGAGGTTTCCTTTCGTAGAGCTGCCCGGCGCTGAGGACAACGCTCATTTTCGACGCAAATAAGCATGTTTTCGTGTTCGCAACACCCCCTTTTCCAGTTATTCCCAAATACAATTTTTAACAGCCGTTGGAAGGCTGCCGAAATGCCAAAATTCAGCCCCAAAGCTTTTTGAGAGGCTCTGGGAAGCTTCGGGGAGTCTTTGGTAAGCTCCGGGAGTCTCTGGGAAGCCTTTGGGTATCTCTGGGAAGCTTCCTGGAAGCTCTGGGAAGCGTTTGGAATTGGAACGCTCTGGGAAGCTTCGATAAGTCTCTGGAAAGCTTTTGGGAGAGTCTGGTAAGCTTTTGGGAGTCTCTGGGAAGCTTTTGGGAAGCTTTTGGGCGTCTTTGGAAAGCTTCTGGGTGACTCTGGAAAGCATCTGGGCATCTCTGGGAAGCTTCTGGAACACGCTGTGCCGCCCTGTTTGTCACGCTCCAAAATTCTGCAGGGCGGCAGGAGCTGTTCTGTGAAAGGTTTTTTTCCCGGTCGGACGCGCCGAGCCGGAACTTTTTTTGTACATTTTAAGCTTGTTTTAGCCTTTGTAACTGGTCCAAACATTGTTTTGGGAGCCTGGTACCTCTGAAACCAGTGGAAAAAGCTTCTGGAAAGCCCAGGGTGCCCCTTCGAGTCTTCCGCCAACGGTTTAGGGTAACTACTTTTACAGTAGTACCCCATGCGATTGGCCCTGCTCCTGGAGTTGTACTAGGCTCGAAAGGCAGATCGAGGCCCCTTGCCTTTCTCGCTTAGCTGAGCGGCTTTAGCTAGGCCAGGAAGGCGCGCACCAGGTGCGCGCTTAGTTTAGGGTTTAGGGTTTAGGGTTTTAGGGTTTAGGGTTTAGGGTTTAGGGTTTAGGGTTTAGGGTTTAGGGTTTAGGGTTTTAGGGTTTAGGGTTTAGNTGGGCAGCTGCATTCTGGAAGCTTTCTGGGAACCAAATCAAAATGCTTCCTGCTAAAGGCTTGTGGTTTGTAGCCTGCTGACTATTTGGGATTTGCCTGGGGGCTACCCCTGTCAGGGATGCAAAGAAATTGCCATAGAGCTGGATATATATGTAAACTAGTCCAAAGAAGCTTCCGGTCAAAGGGTTAGGGTTTACGGTTGGGCTACCCCTGTCCGGGCCTGCAAATCGCTGGGCANAGCTGGATATATATGTAAACTAGTCCAAAGAAGCTTCCGGTCAAAGGGTTAGGGTTTACGGTTGGGCTACCCCTGTCCGGGCCTGCAAATCGCTGGGCAGCGCACACACATTTTAAAAGCCGCTGGAAGGCTGCCAAAATGCCAAAATCCAGCTCCAAAAGGCTCCTGGCCAGGATTTGGCCCAAAATGGCCGTTTCCAGTTGTTCCCAGACACAAATTTTAATAGCCGCTGGAAGNAAATGCCAAAATCCAGCTCCAAAAGGCTCTTGGCCAGGATTTGGCCCAAAATGGCCGTTTCCAGTTGTTCCCAGACACAAATTTTAATTGCCGCTGGAAGCTGCCAAAATGCCAAAATCCAGCTCCAAAGGGCTCTTGGCCAAGATGTGGCCCAAAATGGCCGTTTCCAATTGTTCGCAGACATAACTTTTATTAGCCGCTGGAAGGCTGCCAAAATGCCAAAATCCAGCTCCAANTGTGGCCCAAAATGGCCGTTTCCAATTGTTCGCAGACATAACTTTTATTAGCCGCTGGAAGGCTGCCAAAATGCCAAAATCCAGCTCCAAAAGGCTCCTTGCCAGGATTTGGCCCAAAATTGCCGTTTCCAGTTGTTCCCAGACACAAATTTTAATAGCCGCTGGAAAGCTGCCAAAATGCCAAAATCCAGCTCCAAAAGGCTCTTGGCCAGGATTTGGCCCAAAATGGCCGTTTCCAGTTGTTCCCAGACACAAATTTTAATTGCCNAAATGCCAAAATCCAGCTCCAAAAGGCTCTTGGCCAGGATTTGGCCCAAAATGGCCGTTTCCAGTTGTTCCCAGACACAAATTTTAATTGCCGCTGGAAAGCTGCCAAAATGCCAAAATCCAGCTCCAAAGGGCTCTTGGCCAAGATTTGGCCCAAAATGGCTGTTTCCAGTTGTTCCTAGGCACAACTTTTAATAGCCGCTGGAAGGCTGCCAAAATGCCAAAATCGGAAGCTTCTGGGAGCCTCTGGGAAGCTTCTGGGAGTCTCTGGGAAATTTTTGGGGTATCTGGATAGCTTCTGGAAGCTTTGGGAAGCGTTTGGAACGCTCTGGGAAGCTTCGAGAAGTCTCTGGAAAGCTTCTGGGAGAGTCTGGGAAGCTTTTGGGAGTCTCTGGGAAGCTTCTGGCAAGCTTCTGGGAATCTCTGGGAAGCTTCTGGGTGTCTCTGGGAAGCGCTGGGAGTCTCTGGGAACTTCTGGAACACGCTGTGCCGCCCTGTTTGTGACGCTCCAAAATTCTGCAGGGCGGCAGGAGCTGTTCTGTGAGATGTTTTTTCCCGGTCGGACGCGTCGAGCCGGAACTTTTTTTCGTACATTTTAAGGTTGTTTTGGCCTTTGCAACTGGTCCAAATGTTGTTTTGGGAGCCTGGCACCTCTGAAACAAGTGGAAAAAGCTTCTGGAAAGCCCAACCCTAAACCCTAAACAAGCCCAGGGCGGCCCCCAGAGTCTTCCGCCAACGGTTTAGGGTAATTATTTTTACAATAGTACCCCATGCGATTGGCTCTACTCCTGGAGTTGCACTGTGCTCGAAAGGCAGATGGAGGCCCCTTGCCTTTCTCGCTTAGCTGAGCGGCTCTAGCTAGGCCAGGAAGGCGCGCACCAGGTGCGCGCTTAGTTTAGGGTTTAGGGTTTACCCCCAGCTAAAATCGGAATCGTGAGGGATCATTCATCACAGATAAGGATGGAGAAATAGAAAAACTGAAACCACCAAGCGTACATGAGAGTCCAAATCTCTGCACAGTTGTCAGGAAAACCATGAAAACAAATGGCTTCCACCCGGACACTCTCTCAATCAATGGACTGATTGAAAGGTACAACCTCGATTTTAGGACTGGGGAACATGTTTCTTCCTTCATCCACTTTACAGGGGTTTCCTAAAATGGGGGACCCCAAAATCATCCAAAATTGGTGATTGCCCATGGGAAAACCAATGGTTTGGGCCTCCTCTGGCAGTCTGAGACTTCGGCTGTGTTGCAATCGCAATGTCCAGCCCGGCCAACATCCCACTCGCCTGGCTGGCCCTAAATAAGCACTTGGAGATGTCTGTTAGGATGATCTCAGGCATAATATGATTCAGATTCCCATCAAAAATTATTCATCCTACCATCTTAAAGGGTTTCTCCCATTTTCTCTAGCTTGTGTTGGGACTGCTCTAGGATGCTTTCTCCACATTTCGTAGCATCTCCTTTACCCTCCAGTTCCCATCACAAAAACCACGGGCCCACCGTGCTGGTGAGAGGTCCAAAGATGTCATCGTCCACCAACAGAATGGGGCCACCCACCTGAGGCTCGGCGCAGTTGGCATCAGAGTTTGAGAATGATCCACTTCAATCACCTATTAAAAAAAAAAAAACTTGCATCCCATTAACCCTGGCCTGTTGCACAACTTTTGCTGGTAAGCTTAGCTTCCCACCTTTCACCCCCCAAAAAAAAATAACAAAACTTCGGCACCTCCTCCCGAGCTTCTTTGAGATCTCGCCTCGAGACCTCGAAGCTCCTGCGGACAGATCTAGGGTTTTAGAATGGGCTTAAGATAAGCGTGGGGATGACATCATCAACTCGTTTAGTTGGCTTAAGAAAAGAAACTATAATATCATAATATCTATAACTGGTTGGTAAGATAATTAAGCGAACCAATATGTTGTTTCGCTTGGTGCTCTTATATCATTGGAAAGATGGGGTCAACAAAGGTATCTTAAGCCGAATTAGTTGATAATCTGATACGAATTGGGGTTACAATTGGTTGATACCCTGAGTGATATACGTACGAAGGTATGATGCTGGTGTTGGTCAGGGTATTGTTTCTCTCCATCCAACTAAAAGCAATGAAACAATGCTTGGATTGGTTGAAGGGAAGAAAATAGACGCAGATCAAGGTCAAAACACGAAAAATGAAGGTTCCTATGAAGGTTCCTGTGGGTGGTGCCTTCATGCAGGTCTTACAGACATTAGGAAACGATAGAGGCCACCAATTAGGATCAATTGGGTGCCATGGGCATTGTGCCAACCAAAAAGCAAACAGGGATGTGGCCCAACAGGAACGGATGGTTATGACAGTGTGATCTGGTGAATGGTTTCTCAATAGATGGCGACTTGCGTGGCTTGAGCTGGCAATCTTCTTGGCAATTCCTGACAAGGCTCTCTAGATTCCCAGCCACCAACCTAAACAAGCAATCAATGCCAATCAACACTCAGCCGAGGTTCAACCCATCCTTTATTGGCATGGTGGTCAATCGAGGCATCAATCATCCAAGTCGGGACAAAAAGTCAGGAGATATTTTGCACTGCTAAACAGAACGCCAGCATATATCACCATCTGTCGTATCACACATGATTATACAACGACGATAGGATGTGTACAATGTCCTACACCATATGTATGTGTATATCATACCTATTCAAGTGTAAAGGGTTTCCAAGAACAACGATAGGGTGTTGATAGACTACCAGTTTGGAGTGGTTTTAATTTCTCAACCTGGAAACCTGGCACATCTCCCCTGGACAACGCCCCCCGCCTCTGGAGTTGGCTGTCGCGATCCTCCACCAAAGACTCTTCCCTCATCACCTGGCCCGAGGATGAAAACAGGGATGCACATGGGGATAGTTCATCATTTACTGGGGTCATTTCCAAAAAAATGGGGAAATCATGGAAAAAAGCCCAAATCCATCATTTGATCGTCTGGTCATTTCGAAAGCCAAGCGACGCCATGAAGCTCGACTCACTTGATGTGCCAGCTTTCAGCAGCCCAGAAACTGGATAAGTCCCCAATTTTATGGGTTTGTCTCATTTACAAGTGGAGGTTTCCTCAAATAGGGGTACCCCCAAATCATCCATTTTTGTTTGGGATTTTCCATTATAAACCATCCATTTTTGGGTACCTCCATTTTAGGAAACCCCCAAGTGGAGTAAAACCAGATACGCAATCGCGCCTGTTGCATCAGCTCTGAAAGGCTCTGCTGCAGTTGCCTTGATCCACAATAATAGTCGCTGCCATATCATGATGGGCCATGTCACATGAAGATCCCGGCAACCTACCAACCTACCCATGAGTGGAAGCAAGTAGGACCAGTAGGAGTTAATTGGGAGAAATCCCCTTGAGTGGCAGGGTAAGGTCCTGTCTCCGTCGTGTTTGTCAACAAAAAGCAGCTCCTGTCCGAAAACGAACTTCTGCGGGCTCTGCTTCCATAAAACAAGTAAGACTATCCCTTCCGACACAGACGTGACCATGGATTCGACGGGCTCAATTCCAAGAGTGGAAGAATGGTAACATGAAATCAGCCACACATCAAATCCAGGTTCCAATCTCCACCAAGCACAGTCCATCTCGGCCCCTCACTTCAGAGGTCCCTTACGACTGGGCTCCGCCAAGAACAAGTCATCCTGCGCAGTCAGCTGGTGGGCATTGCATCGCCTCTAGAAATCCCCATGAAACCTCTAACCTTACAAACCTGAAATGGATTATGGAAATCATGTTCCGTTTCTGAAAAAAATGGTTTATAGAAATATGGTATTACCAATAAACCCTATAATATATATATATAATTATATATATATATATACGAATCATAATTCTTTCTATTTCTTTCTCAAGGAGATCTCTCCATTTCTGAAGCCTAAAGTCAATTTTTTCCACGGCGAATCTGCCCATTTCAGAGGGCGAAAGTTACCGCCACCCCGCAGCTGACACGTCGACATCCTGCAGACGTGAAGCGATGTCCACGATGTTCAAGGCCTCTTGCCTTCGGTAAAAGTTGTCTGGTGGTAAATTTCACCACACTATTGAGGTTATCGGCGATCGGTGTATGAGATTCCAGGACGGAGGTGTACCCAACCAAAATGATGATAGCAACCAACAACTATTGGAAAATATTGAAAGGCTTGCAGTTGCAACTAAAGCTCCAGATCCGACTGGACTTCCCATCCAACTTAATAACTACTTCATGCCCATGGGTAGTAAGTCCCTGAATTATCTTGCCCCTAGAAAATAACTCTGTGTCATGCTTACCAACCATTAATGAGTCCTGTTAAGTACCATGCAAAATGCATCAGTCAAGTCTCTCAAGCGCCTGAGGTCTTCTTTCAATCGACTATCGGTGGCCAGTGTGCCGCTTTCTTCCTGTCATGGTGTCATGTTGACTGCAGGACACCCCCTGGGGATTGATCAACCCATCGGCATGAGAAGTCACACCAAAAGATCCGACCTACCCGAGACTCGCAGGTCATCTCTACTTCTGTGGAAGAAGACTTGCGCAGACTTGCGATGTCTTCCCTCCATTTCTCCATCTTTGATGTCCAAGCCTTTCTATGGACTCATCCAATCAACAGCCCTCATCCACAGCCCCACAGCTCTGTGAGGCCCGACCTCCATCTGCTGACGCAACAGAGAGAAGATGGCCTCCGTGGAGCATGGGGCTCAACATTTTCCATGGATGATGGGCCCCTGCCATGGCTTGTTTTCTGGCGGCAAGAGCTACCACCTTACCACAGGGCTTTTGATTTTAGGATACAGAGGTGACTGAATCATGAGGTTTCAGCCCAATAGATATGTATAGATATGATACACGTACGAGATACGAATCTCTATATCATCCATACCGCGGACAGTATACGTATGGGCTATATAGGTGCCAGGAAGGTCGCGACAATGGCACTTTCATGTGACGCATGTGCAAAGGTGCGAAAGCATGCTTGACTCGGATTTTCCTCTCAACCCGGCTGTAGCAGGCTTCTAAGCTCTCACCATGGTTCAACTGCGACCACCTACCTCTTGTGGAGTTTGGACACTCGTTTTATCAAGACATGCTCTGGCAACATCGATATGCATCCAAGTTGGGGACCTTCAAATGCCATCGATTTCTTCGCTAAGTTATGTTCTTCCACACCCACAAATTCATGTCATCAGTGGCAGAAATGTGCACTTGCACCTTGAATTCATAAAGATGGCATTTGCCAGACTGCGGAGGACTTTCTTCATCCTATTTAATGAGCACCGATTTTTCCAATCTCAGGTTCCGCTCATACGACTCATACGACGCATGAGTTTCTTCCAGGCACATGCGCTGGGGTGGTTAGTTTCTACAGCACACACAGCCAAACATTTCAGATGAACCATCACGAAAACCCAAAGAACCGGAGTTGGAAACTGAAATTCCTATCTTAAACGACATCCTTTTTCAATTTTCTATGGATGCTCATCGTTGTTCTCAGGGTGGTCGTCCCCAGACTTTCTTAATGATCCGTCAGCAGCACCTGCTTGTCGGCATCTCGGAAGGTGCTGCTGGTATTGCTCCTAGCATCGGCTGTCAAGTGGTCGGGGGGATCAAAGACAAAGCACTGAGCAGATAGCGCTCACCAAAATAGGCGTGGAACCGGAAGCCTCAAAAGAAGGGACTATGACTTACAAAAACCAGAATTGAACCAACAATTCGGTGGTCATCTAACCGAAACATGTGAAAAATCCCTTGAAAGGGGGATAGTTCCTGCTAAACTTCAACATGAAGAGTCCGTGGCCGCGTCCCGTCTGAAGATCTTGCCTCCGCTGGTAGAGCCACACAATCCACACGACCAAAGTCATGTTCACCAGCCTCAGCCATGGTGGTCAGTCATAGATTGGACCCGCTTCCACATGCGAACTACCCCTGAAACACGAAATCACGTGTTTGAAGCCTGGTTTCGATCTGGGTTGTTTCCAAATAGATGCGTGACATGAGATGACTGCGCTGATCAACATTGGGTAGTGGGCAGTTTTTTTGTCTAAACTTTGGAGTTTCTTTCTATTTGCTGAGGGGTAGGGCATCCCTTGCTGTGGTCCTACCTGTGTTCATCGATGTTGCAGAATTGGAGAACAACACGTCCACCACATGCTGGTCTATTTTTGTAGGGGGGAATCATGGTATAAAAGTCCAGGGTTTGGGACTTCCAACATTTTTCGGATGTGCTCTGCTTGACCTTAAGAACCCTTTGAGCCAACCACCAGCATCACAGAAACGCTTTCTCGAACACTTTCGACGGGCAACTCTGCGCACAGAGTTGCTTTTCAAGTTTCGAACTCTGGTTCCAAGTCAAAGTCGAGTGGCCACGGCCACCGTTTCTTCATGGTGCGTCTATATATATATATACACATATTGTAGTTTCCACAAAGCTGGATCAGGGGCTAGAAGTTGCAACATTTGTCACCCATTCCAGTGGTTAGATCGGACTTGGCCAGTTGGATGTGGGACGTAACTGTACAATGTCCCTTCATGGTTCGACGCATGCAACAGCTCCGGGCAATCCAGAGCATGAGATACATTCCAAAACTGAAAGGAACAATCAAATGCATGCTAGTCCGATGGCTGGCTTTCCACCCATCTAAGCTGAGATCTAATTGCTGCGAAGAATGAGCACCTGGTACTGGCCGGAAAACCAGGTACCAGTACAGGAGCAGAGTTGCTGAGTCTCATCATGCTTGACAATCAGGTTCCTCCAAAACCAGAATAAGTCAGGGGCTGGAAAATCACATGCTCTACAGCACTAGAATGGATTTGAGCGAACCAGGTGCTCTTTCTGTCGCAACCTCGGGGAATCATGCGGGAACAACCGCCATGTATGTAATTTGGAACCACGGTAAGTGTTTCATTGATGGTCATTGACAACATACACATTATTTGTATACTATACAGTACTTAGTACTTGTGTATATATGATGTATATGTGCATATATCATATCACTGTATTTGCGTATGTATTTGTATCTAGAAAGAGATGTAGACATTCACTCTTACAACAGAATCTGCATCTAATCATTATTCAATCTTATCTATTCATTCATTCAGTTTGCTATTTGATCAAAGTAACGAACTGGAAGATCATAGCGAGCTTCCAATCCCAAGAAGCCCTGAGAGCAGCGGCTGCTTGGCCATTGCTGGCATCGACCCTGGCTGTGCCCCTGGCTGCGCAGCCCGCGGGCGCGGGGGTGCGTACGGCTGAAGCTTGGCCAACTGTCCATCGATGTACAGCTGCCTTTTGAGAGCCACCTGGGCATCAGCCATGCTGCTGAAGACCAGAAAACCATAACCTGCACATGATCGGCTGCGGGCGATGCGCTTGGGATACAATGGCGCAATGTCTCAAACGTTTGGGGGGTATAGTATGATATAGTGATACAACACCTCCATGTTTGGGGGATATAGTGAGATACGTTTTAGAGGAAATTTGTAATACACCTTGGAAATCCATGCGCTGGGGCTCCAATTTTTGAGACGCCACAAAGCGCCTCGGTTCTGAGCTCCATTCTTGGGGCGGAAGAGAGCTATCTTCTCCAAGGGCCTTAACGGCTCTACTAGAGAGGCTGTGAATGACCATGATATCTTGCACCACTGTGGATGGTTGCGAAATCCTGTGCCAGTTGATAAGTGGTTTATCCCAAGATTTACCGGATTTTATAGGGTTTCAACCATCCAAGGTGGTGCAGGATTTCTTCCATCCACAGTATCTTGTTGATGACAACTTCGTTTGGAATCGGGAGAATCTACAAATTATATCAAATTTTGACACAAATGCTTGTCGATCTTGTCTCTGGAATCCGGAGTATCTATCGCAAGAGAAAATCGTTGACGTTCAAGCGGAAATGCCCATTGGAGTAGGAATCCACCAGTCGGAACCACTCTCAGGCACCAGCGGAGCTGGTAAGCCAAGCGGCAACTCAGCTAGTTGGTTTCGGATCTTCTCCGATAACCTGTCAATGTCCAAGCTTCTTGGAAGCTCTCGCGCGAAAACCTCAAGTTTCTTCAAGGGTGGCATAGGGTGGCAGAGTTGGGACAGCTAAAGGTAGAGCCAGGCCTTTCAAGGGGAGTTGCCGTGGTTGAGCCATGAATGAGCGATGAAAATGGCAGTGGTCAGTTCTGGCTACCAAAGCCTCATTCCTCAAGTCTGTGACCATTTCTCCTCGTCAATGACACCTCCACTCACACTCCCCGACCATCAACCCTCACAGCAAGGTGGCTGTACGTGTTTCGTCGTAGAGCTGCTGATCGGAGAGCTGACCCTAAATGGTGACAGATTTGTGGCTGGGTCATGGCAAAACAAAACAACAATGGTAAAAACATCAGCATTAACCAAACCAATATCCATAATATGTTTTCGCCCACAGAACTGGATTGACCTACATAATTAGTTGCCCGGATTCGCAGCTGGATCTTGCCTGCTGGTAGAAGGCAATTTTCATCTATAAGAGATTGACTTCATGATTCCAAGCAAAATCTTCAGCTTCTCATTTCCCAGCTTCCATCAAAGTTTATTCAAGTTGGAGGACCTGTCAGGGTGGGGGCCCAAAGGTTGCATCTCCATCATCTCTCGCTCTCTCGTGACCCGCCCTGCTCTGCGGCCTGCGGAAGTGTCCAGGGCGCCCTTTCTTGCTGCGGCCTCGCAGCTCCAACCAGCGACCTGCACCGATCCTCAGCACAGGGGATCCATCTGGCTTGATTCTTTTCGATGGGGTCTATTCTTGTCACCCCTGAGAGGAGTTCAAAAAGACATCATTAGACCAAAATTATCTACAAACAGACTTACCCGCTGTAGACAGTTTGGCTATGGCTGTGGGTCAAAACTTGGAACCCGAAAAAATGGATGGAGCGTACTTCTAAAAATGAGGAGAACCTTTGGTCCCCTGAGTCTTCCATTTTAACCCATGCCCCAATGTTTGACGCTCAAACACCCAGTTTGAACCCGTACCCATTTATACTGGTTGGTTGAGAATGGGATTCCCGTTTACGGGTGATACAATAATATACAATCGCCAATAAACTCGGTAGATCATGGTAGATCAATAACCTATATATATACACTGTAATCCTACAATCATCAATACTATAATCCCAGGATGAGGTCATCGGTGGCTACTGGATTGTCGTATTTGATTCTTGATGTTTTGGATAAAGTGCTGCATAAAGTGAGTGAAAGGAAAATCATCGCCCTCCTCCCTGATACATTGTCCAACCAACCATCATTTATCAATTACATCCGCATCTGTGCTGGTAAAAAAAAAAGAAACTCTAATCGATGGTTCAATGCCCGTCTCTTCCCTCACCAGGGTCAACTGGGGACTGCTAAGTTAAAGCCCAAAAATTATGGCTAGATCCCCATTGTATTGCAATTACATCCCCACTATATGGCTATGGGTCAAAACGGGTGTGCTGTTCTGTTCACACCAAAATAGCTGGGATTTACGGATGTTCAACCCCACAAGTATATGTAACACTGTCGGTTTTGATCCGTCCCCATATCCCCCACTATACTCCAGTCACATGCATTTGTCTGAAAATAGGGTATACCATTCCATTGACTAATCATCATTTTCGCTGTTGAAAAAAAACATTTAGGGCGTATACGCAATGTTCAGACAAAGCCAAGAACCATGCGTTTTGAGTTATATACCTATATATTTCAAAGTATAGATGTATGTATCTATGTATGTATGTATGTATCTATCTATCTATCTATCTATCGATCTATCTATCTATCTATCTATCTATCTATCTATCTATCTATCTATCTATCTATCTGTATATATACATATATAGTGCATTATAGTGCCATGTTCTCCCCATGGATATTCCCAGCTCCCTGCACCAGCCCCAGCATCCAGTGCATTGGCCTCGGTCACTTTGCCCAAGCGCCGGAGTTCGGCACCAAGGAGACCCAGGCGGCCTTTCAGCTCGGCCTCCGTGGAGCCTGGGGCAATGGCGCTGGTGGATCCATGGGTAATCTGCAGTTTATTTATGGTTAAGCTATGGTTAGTACTGGCCAATCTATGGTTCATAATGGCCATTTATCTATGGCTAATCTATGGTTGATAGTGGCTAATCTATAGTTAATAATAATGGTCAATAATGCTTATTGATGGGTGATAATGCCTGTCTAGAATCAAGAGCAAGCCAGCTGAGGATCACAATGATGGTTGATCCAGTGTAGATCATGCTGGGCCGGTCCAAGCTGCACACCGATCTTTAGGGGTGGGAATGTATATAATGTATAAAGTGTATAAAGTGAATATGTGTATACTGTCTGTGTATATACATATATATACATTTATATGTATATACATATATATATATATATACATATATATATATATATACATATATATATATATGTATGTATATATATATATACATTTATATATATATATATGTATATACATATATTTACGTATATATATATATATATTACTATATTACTACAATTTATATATATATATATATACTGTACATGTATATATATATATATATACATATGCATGGATATATATATATATATAGTCCATCTACCTCCGGTAACCTGATTACATCCCACTTCCCTGGGTGCAACTGGGGCACTTCCAGCGCCACAGACCTCACGCCAGCGCTCCAGTGCTTCAGCTTCGTGCCAAGAGACCGCCAGCTCGCGCTCGCTGAATGGGGCCACCTGAGACTGGCTGATGGTGAAGTTATTGGTAGCTGGTCATGAAACCTGGAAGATCACCTGTGGATGGTGGATGTTTGTTGCATGTGGTTTAGCCCTTTGAGTCAGGGATTTCCAATTTCTAGGTTGACTTGCCGGAGGATTCCCTCAAAACATGTTCGAGAATTGTTGGTTTTAGCTCGTGGCCACTGCCCAGTCCGTTTGCATGTCATTTTAATAAATCTTGGCCCACCTTCAGACAACAAGTTGTGCACCACAATCCCTTCTTTTCCAGATTTCCCCAGCACCCATCTCCAGACCTCAAAGGCAGTTCTGGCTCGCAGAAAGTCTTCACCCTTCGTTTGGCTCAAGTGGAACCAGCCTCACGACGACAATGCGTTTGATTCGTGAATCTTCCATCTGTCCACAAAGAAAAGTCTGAAATCAACCACAAGCTGTTGATGTTACACTATGTTACACTTACTCCATGTGATTCTAGATCTTAGACTGGCGGGTGGCTCGGAACAAAAGGGCAGTATTCGTATATTGGGTAGTCAGCTGTAGGGGTGGAAAAGTGACGAATGTTAAAACTCATCAATTTTGTTGGCTGTTAAAATCTCATCCACATTATTGTTGGGGTAACATCCCCATGCATCTGGGCCTGAACCTGTTCGAATTTTTGGGGTGGTTCAAAATGTGCCAGCATTCATGGCATTTATGGTGAAACCATTGCCCAGAGTTTATACCCCGGCAAGACTCATCTTGAATCCAAGAATGGCTATGCCATGATATGCCCAAGACGAACATTCTCTTCCAGACCCTGCATTTAGGGTTCCAATTTGAGGAGTGCACATCCCGTTGGTTGATGGTGAAAAAATCCAGCAGCCATGTTGCACTCCCCCACTGTGCCTTTCTGTTCCCTAAAGAAGTCCTTGCTCAAACGAATCCTAAGCAAAGGGCGAGGGATTCCAGGTCCCCAACCCCAAAATTTGCTGCATGGAATCTGTACATAATGGAAGGTCATTAGCAGAACGAAATGAAAATAACCCGAGAAAAAATGATCTGGATTTCAACCAAAAAAATTTGGGGTGCAATCAGTAAAAATGCTCACAGTCTGGCCGTTCATTCTATGAACGCAGATTATCCCAAGGGTGGATAATGCTCACAGTCTGGCCGTTCATTCTATGAACGCAGATTATCCCAAGGGTGGATGAACTCTGATGAATCTTTGGCCAACGCCCCATGACAGGATCAAAAGGCCCTGGGTTTGGGCAAAACCGCTAGGCTGTCCCGTTGATTTCATACTGTCGTCTGCTGCATGTTCATCCAATTTTGGGGTATCCAATCTGCGATTCCTTTTGGCATTCAGATGCTTCTTGGTTTTCTCGATTGACCCATACCCATATCATTCCTGCTAGCATTTTGCAGTTGTACCCTCTGGTAAACTAACATAACTATGGAAAATCACCATTTTTAATAGGAAAATCCACTATAAATGGCCATTTTTAATAGCTATGTTAGTTTACCAGAGGGTACCTCCATTGTTGCTGGGCCAATCCTCAGTTCTTCGTGTTTCTCGCTGTGTCCCTGAGCCAACTCCTGGATCCAACTCGCCAGGTGGCTCCAGCATGCGTGCTTGCTCCCGGAAGGGAACACCGCGCGGATCCAAGAGCCCTGCTTGGCTCTGCTGCGGATGCTGGGTTTGGGGCAAAATTCGAGAAGAACCACAAATGGAGGAGATTTTTGGAGGTGCCCTATTTTCAATACCACACCCCAGTGTTGAGGCTGCAAATGTGTAAAAGCGCAAACATACATGGTCTATGTATATAATATACGTTTTTGATTTATTGGAAATACCGCCACTATATTATGGTCTGGTGAACCCGGCAGTCGCTTTAAACAACTGGAAATGTTCCCTCGTTCCACTTTGAGTTAAGATGTGCTAGAACTGCAGGCCAGGCAGCATATTCTTGAAAGATTCTTAACTTACTCGTGTCCCTTTGACACGCTAAGCCTAGCATGCAATCATCGACACGACTACTGCAGGCCGAAAAAGCGTCATGGCACATTTGACTTTTTTTCGGGGAATCCATAAATGGCTAGAGTTGTGTTAATCTTCCAGGGAAATGAAAGGTTGATGGGTATCATCTTCCCATACAGATTTCAGTATCACAAGGACATCTTCCATCCTCCTTCCATCAGTGACTTTCTTCATGTCGGCCCGAAAGTTTGGAGATCTAAACCATCAAGAATACACCAATATATACGCAATAAACAACGGATATCATGGTGAATGCTATTAACTGAACCAGAAACCCCGGTTTTGGGTATGTGGTTCAATACCCCCAAATGGTCAACTTGGATGAATGCGGGATGGTTTATACTTGGGTCTACCTTTGGAGCCACATCATGAATTCCCATCACGCCTCCCATGTGCATCAACGGCAGAGGGCCACGCTCCAGTAGCACACCGTGAAGCTCAGTGACGAAGGACAGCAGGGCCAAGTCCTTTGCCTCGCAGTCCTCGAGACATGGGATGAACTCTTTGTGGAGGGCCTATCCCATCCCGGATGTGTTGATGAGAAATGCAAAAGTGAGGCTCAAGAGGTACACATGTCATGTTTCATGTATATATATATATATATACATTGTTTCATGTGATGTTGATATGTACATGTATATATATATATACAATATGTACATGTATATATATATGTATATATACAATATGTACATAGATATATATATATATACAATATGTACATCGATATATATTTTTTCTATTTATTTATATATATACAATGTGTATATATATATATATACATTCATATTGTATACATATGTATATATGTTATATATAGGCATAATATATATATATATATATATATATTTATTTGTGTGTGTGCATATGTATATATGTGTGCATATGTATATATGTGTGCATGTGTATGTATATATATATACACATACATATTATATATACACACAAATTGTGTATCTATATATATATATATTGTATATATATATAGGTATTGTCTATATTTACGTATACATACAATATGTATATATATACATACAATGTGTATATATATACATACAATGTGTATATATATATACAATGTATATATATGTGTGTGTGTCTACAATGTGTATACATATATATATATATACATGCATATATATATATACACAAATGTACATGTATCATATGCACACTGTGCAGAATCATGTGGCATCATGTGGGGTCATGCATCATTGTCCTCGCTGTCATCATCATCATCATCATCATCATCATCATCATCATCATCATCGGCAGCAGCAGCAGCAGCAGCATTTTCAGCACCATCAGCGTCATCAGCGTCAGCCCCGGCTAGACGGGCATCATACAAGACATCATTTGCATCATTGGCATCATTGAAAAACCAAATACATTCAAATAATTATGTAATTATATATATATACATATCAACTTCATCAGCATTACCATCAGCATCGTAGCAAGCAGCACGATCAATGGCAGCCGCTAACCGAAAGACTAAGAATTCTCATGACAATAATTAAGGAAATAACGACATCGAAGTATGCTCAAGACATGCTGCCTTCGATATTGGAGTGTGAATCTTCAAATTGGCCACAATCGGAGGTAGGCTTTCGAGGAATCTTACACGTTGATAGATCTCAAGTCGAAGATGTTTTTGGCTCTCCAAGTAAATCTAGAAAAACTTAAAAAGATCAAAGATCCATATAAATCATTATAAATCCATATGATCCCCACCCCAAATCCGAAATCCTGCTGCATCTGACCACAGGGTCCCGTCCTCCGTGGTCACCGCGCCATCAATCGCCGTCCAAGACCTTTCCACGGCTTGCAGCACACGAGCTACGTCGGCGCCATCGTTCTGCAGCCCCTCCGGCAGTTCTCGAAGCAAAGGCGCGCAGACCCACAAGGTGAAGAAGGCATCGTCCCGGGCATACTGCAACTGCCTGGATGGTTAGTGGACTTAGAACTTGAAGGGTAGTGGAAAACCACTTGTTAATCAATATGGGGATTTGGGGTTTGGAGTTTTTGTTCCACTTGGTGGTCAGCTGGTGTGGTTTGAGCATAACGTGAGTTCGAACTGCTGATTTAGTTTGACCTCAAAACCATCTAGACTGATTAATCTAGACTGATTAATCTCCACCATTAAGCATGGTTGCTTCAACCAACCTATCTATGGCCATGGTTTCGGGGAGCACCGCTTGCATGTTAGTGGCGGAGTTTGGATACTTTTGTCACTGCTGTGGCTATGGCAGGATGTGGGATGGCATACTGGAAGTGCCACTAAACTGCACGCAGTTTTTGGTAACGAAAATCGAACATGTTTACATCAGTTGTGACTATTTACAGTAATGTATTCAAACGGATTCAAACGGTAGGTCATGTACACATTCAGAGATCGGTCAAGTCGTTTGGGTACCCCTGGATCTTTACTTAAAAGGCTTGTCATTTTTAGCATCTGAAGCCACCAATTGAGGGAGGGGGATTCTTTTGACCCATACCGAGCAAAGTTCAAAAACCTCCGTCATCCCCCAACCTACTGATTGGTTGACAGCAGTGTTCCCGTGTCAAGAGTCATCACAATCTCCAGTATAAGCTCTTGTGACAAGCAATCAACCTAGACTTTGGTTACTTCCAACGAAATCCCCCGGGTAAGTTTGATGAGTTGTTGGTTTTGTATCTCCATCTAAGGGCTGCTCTTTCGCCCCATAGTTCATCAGCCACTTTGGTTGGCTCATCAGCCATGATCATGCAGGGGTCAGTTTACCCTGGTATGGTCCCACTGGATCCCGTTGGTACTGATCCATCCCTATGAAGGCACGGCAGATTCCCGCATCTGGGGATTGTAATCATCGCCACGGAAACAGGATCATAGTCTGTGTCATCGTCATGCCACAGAGGTTCTGGCAGTTGCTTAGTTCCGTCCCCACCATGCCATGGCTTGTAGAGATAGAGAGATGGAGAGAGAGATATAGAGACATGGAGAGAGATGGAGAGAGATGCAGAAACATGGAGAGCGAAGAGAGAGGTGGAGAGAGAGGGAGAGAGAAAGAGATAGAGATAAATTAGAAAGAAACTAGACAGAAATTAGAGAGAAATTAGAGAAAAATTAGAGAGAAATTAGAGAGAAATAGAGAGAAATAGAGTCAGAGAAGAATAGAGAGAGAAATAGAAAGAGAGAGGGAGAGAGAGTGAGAGTGAGATTGGAAGCTAACTCGAAGTTCTCGTGGGTCAGAAAACCGATGCAACGAACCTTTGGGCCATTCCCTTCCCGCTCCATCAGCTTGTCAGGCACCTCTCTGACAGCGTGGCTGCCGCCCAATTGGAGATGCTGATGTCTCTGTCCTGGCTCTGTCGAATTTTGCGATGGGTCTTGCTTTTACCCACAGCTATCGAAACGTTTTGGTATGAAAATATGAGTTTAAAAAAATATGTGGGGAGCGTACCACCTTGCCAAAAAGAACTGAGTCATAATTACCCAACTTGAGGACCTAAGTTTCAACCAGACTTTTCTACTTCACCCATGGCATGCAGATAATTCGGATCCGGGCCTTCTCTATCCGCAGGCCATAGCGTTGCGCTAGCCTTTTGAGGCCACAGCCTGAGGCCACAGTGGCTGGGAAGCAGCTCAGTTGATGGTTTCGACCTGTCGGAACTAGGCTTGAAAGATGTTGAAAATATGGGTTTGTCTGAAAATCCGGTACCCAAAAATTAGATGGTGTATCATCTTTCTTCGACAAGAACACATGTTTAGTTGGTGGCGTACCCCATTTTCAGACAAGCCCAAAAACCACATTCTTGGTAGTATACTTATATATTACCGTTATATTTCCATTATATCCCCATAATATCTGCTCTATAATCCCATATCTAAAGACTGCTAATCTTGAAACCATCTGAACCGAGCCCTGCGCCTTGGATGTCTAGCCCCTTTGCCAAGGTCGAGATATCCAACAGGCCTCCAGGGATGCCGTGGGTGTATCGGAAAATGAACTGTTCTGCTACATTGCAAAGATGCAAAAACCCGAATTATATCTAATATATACATAAGAAGAATATACAATAGTAATAATAGTAATAATAATGATAATAATAATAACAATAGTAATATCAGTTTAACTCTTTGGGCGGCTTTTGTGGGGAAATCCGAAATCCAACACGAGGCCGGATGCGACGGTCGCATATCTAATGGGATTCTAAGAGAACGATTTCAACGTCCGAACAAATGATTTAATGCTGGTACTGTACCATTTGCATCGTATAGTCATATCACTGGCTTGGGTGTTGAGAATGCTAAATGATTACTATATGAAATGTCAAGAAGGTTCTCAACCATAGCATGAAGTTTGTGACAATATATTGATGAAAGCTGTCAGAAGTGTGGATGTGCTCCACAATGAAAAGTGTCACACTGTCACACATGTTCAAGCGGGAAAAGAAGTTCCCGTTTTGAGGATTCCTATCTCGCAAATCTGTGTTTGTTCCCTAACAAGAAAAGAAAGAAAAAGCATCCCATCTACTTGGATGCTCATCCTAGTTGGTAACTAGGCCATAGTGGGCGTATCCTACAAAATACATGTATATATACATAATTACATTACATTACATTACATTACATTACATTACATTACATTGCATTACGTTACGTTACATTACATTACATTACATTGCATTGCATTGCATTGCATTACATTACATTACATTACATACCTACATACCTACCTACCTACCTACATACATACATACATACATCTATACATCTATACATCTATACATCTATACATCTATACATCTATACATCTATACATCTATACATATATACATATATACATATATACATATATACATATATACATATATACGTATATATATATATATACATATACATACATATATTATGTCATAAGTGACATATGCCCATGATTAAGACTAGCTACTTCACATTCCCATTGCTATTCCCCATCCCCAGGATGGCTCCTTCACAGCCCATTCCAAAGGAGCTCTGTAACTTCTTCCGATCTGCCGAGTCAAAGGACACGGCCAACTTGGTGACCTGGGCTCGGCCCAGAGCAACGGCGCCGCGGGGCACGTGGGAACGTGGGGATCGTCTTAAAGACCGTCAACGTGGCTGGAAAATCCCCTATAAAAGATGGGAAAATCATCTATAAATGAAGGATTTTCCAGTGCCATGTTTGATTAAGGAGGGTAAATATGGATGTCCCACTAGAAGGAAGCAATGTATGGCAAATATCATTAGTAATGTGCCCTTTTGAAGAAATGCGATTGTTGGCAAGTCGGAAGGGACAAGCTATTGCTGTTCCCGAGATGTGCAGCTGGAGGGTCATAGTATGGTTCTGTGACTCAGGTGGATTCAAAGACAGGCCAGGTGCAACGCAAAATTGCAGCAGCTCAATTGTCAGTCTAAAACAAGAATTTGACCATTGAGAAAGTCCCAAGAACCTGCAAAAACCAGTGTCAGGCCTCTTCTGGAAAAACCCTCCCTTCTTCAGAGTACTCAAAATCATAGCGTTTACTTAATGCACAAGCTGAGACAGGGAATCACAGGAACTTGGATGCTTCATTCTCTATAGATGGAAATCAGATTCATTGATCCATTCACCTAGCCATTCAGTCAATGATGGGTACATCTGCTATGGATTAAAGTACCCACAAAAAAGATCAAAAAAGGGGATAGAAAAGTAATTTATCACTATTTTACTAGGTCTTCACTTTTCTATCTTTATTGATGGTTTCCTATAGTATGATACCATACCCCAGCAATAACACTGGACCCCAAGTGGCAGATCGATCCAGGAAGATCTCTCGAAGGCCTTGCGGTAGAGCGATCTCCTTAGCCACCACTTGGGTCACATTTCGGGGCTGGTAGAGGGACCCCTTCCACATATAGCGGCAACCCTAAATTAATAAACTTTAGGGGTTATATACCCCCTAAAACAGAGGTCAATTGCTATTGGTATCCCGCCTATCAATAAGCTGGTGGCTTCTTAAACAACAAAAAGAGTAAACAAAACCCCAAATGCCAAATACTCCTTCCTAGAGTCCTAGAGTTGTGAATACAACGAACGAAGGATATCGAAGATTGAAAAATCCTAACTGCGGCTCATCCCTACTTAAAGGCCCGTGGTCTGCCAAAATAAACGTTGTATTCCTGGTTGGATGTGGCTGACCCATTGGATCACTCTTCAAATGCATGTGGCTCACTTGGCACAGAGGAACTTTCAAGGTCTCGAAACGCCCACCCGAGATGGAAACCCGAAGGGACGATTGCAGGGGTCATATTCTATGTTGGGGAATTGACCATCATCAATAAAAAGGAATTAGAAAATGCGGAATTGCGACATATGGAGCACAGATCAATCCTCTCCCTCTCACAGTCTGGACTTTGTTCTTGATCCAAGACTCGCAGGTGCGAAACAGCCACACGCTATCTCCAATTGCAATCTGAATCAAGGCCACTTTGTTGTTCTGATGTCTGCTCCTCCACATGCGTTTGAGCAGGAAGGAGCAACCCTTGGTTCAAACAGCCCCAACCAGAGGTACCCAAGGCACACAGGCTCCTGTCTGGAACCCATTCCATGTCTAGAGCCAGCAGATTGGAGTGTTCAGCCTCAGAAATTCATGAGTCGCCACCAACGCTCTATGCCTTGAGTCCCTCCAATCATGAGGCCTTACTAGTTGGAGGTGGCTTCATCATCCACTTTCAACCCCTAGTTCACACTAGTACTTCACAAAATTCAGTATTGGCCGACAAACAGCCCTAATTGGAGCTGGCGAAATCCTGACTATCCAATTGAATCCAATTGACTTATGACCATCCTCCTGCAGCCTCTAATCCGACCGCAACAACTCCCCTAGTGTCTCAGAAGAGATGGGGAAGTTCAGGTCCCCATGAGTAACACACCTTCCCAAGTGTTGTTCTTTGACACACCATCAACAGGAGACATGGTCACCCAGAAGACCATGAACTACCTTGAAATCTACTCTTGATCCATGTTAGCTGGACCTCAGTGTCCACCTTTCCGTCCCATGACTTTGCTGAACATCATCCAGCCGCGGCGCCAGCTTCTTCCAGACATCTGCCATGGTAGTTTTGATGTTTGCCTTTGCATCCACCAAATGGCAGGGCCCAGCATGTCGGTGGAACACATGTGAGGATGCCATGGCACAGATTCGAAGCGATCAGCGTTTGTTCAGCGCGTGTTCAGCGCTTTGGCTGACGGGGGAAGCCAATGAAGCACTACTTTGACCCACATGCAACATGCATGAAACCAACCAGGGATGGATCAAACATCCCATATTGGATGCGTCCGTACTTCCCATGAATCACCGGGTGCTTCCCAAACAAGAGCATCATTTCTGCTTCAAATCGTATCTGATCATATTGTTTGGTGAATCTCCAATTCAAATCATCAAATCACCAATTTTTCATGGTAGTAACAGTGATAACTTGTGGTAATCAACCCCCAGGACCACCAGGGTTCAACGGGGCTGGTGTCCCAGACCATGCTGCGCCCGCGTTGGCGCGCAAGCGTTGAAGCTCCTCTTCCGACCTGAGTTCAGCCCATCGATTCTGTGAATAGGGGCGATTTACATCTCCCAAAGATTGAAAAGTGTTCCAGGATGGTAGTTCGATGATGTTTTTCCCCAACTTTTCTATCTTTTTGGGGTTGCTACAAGCTGATTTCAACCCTTTACACCATACACCTTACACCAATTTTTATGGAGTTCACCCCTGGAATAGATTTTTAGGGGCAGTCTTAGCTGATTTCAGCCACACAAGCTGGAATTTCAGAAGAAATGGGGAGTTCATCGCCAATAACTGGGCATTGAAGGAACAAGAAAATCGGATGTGAAGCAGCTGAAATTTCGATGGAACCAAGAAGGAAATTTTGCCAGGAAGTTCCCCATCCAATGAGATTCCTTACAAACATATACAAACAGCAGCAGCACCCTGAAATGTTGAGCACAGCAGCACCTTTTTTGGGCCCTTCCAATCGCCACTTTGGGCTCAGCTTGGGTGGGACCCATCGGTACTTGCCATAGAACCACCTTGGTCAAGGCCATTTCAGAACTGAGAGTGCCCCCCCCCCAGAAGAAAAGGCACCAGTTCCTTTTTCTGTGAAAATATCTTTCAACAATAACCGCGAACCATAAGATCGGAAGTTCAATACTTGCCATTTATTTACAGTACACAATTTGGGGGGTTCATATCGCCTTTTGATCGCGGTTTCTACTGCTTGTGGGGTGACTTGGATCGTCGCAACCGTAATCATTGGTCATGCTGATTCAAGTCTAGGATTTCAAGGCCCGAAGCAATGCGCCACAGCCAAAAAATGGTTGTGACTTAAATGGACCAGATATCTGGCTGCGAGTTCCAATGGATTTACTCAGCAACCCGGAAAAATCCAGCGACTTCGAGGGGTGAATCCGCTACTTCACTGTCTGCCAGAGCATCCCGACGTCACAGCGGCTGTGTAGAGAATATTCCTGGAGGTTCGGGATTTTTCTGCATCGTGCGAATCACAGAAAATGTCCCAATCCAAGTATTCTTCAATACGTCTATGTGTCTACCACGTAGACAAACCAAATATGTATTTACACAGACATGTATGTGTATGTATGTACAGACATGTATGTGTATGTACATATATATATATATATATATATGCAGTACATATAAAAGTGTGCTCTCCCGTCAGAAGTTGGGCAGATTGAGCCAAGTATCGTTGTGATGTACAGGAATGTGGCTGCTGGCAGAGACCCAGCTGTCCATGGTACCTGGACTCCAGGGAGGATGGAACGTTTCCAGACGGGAAGTGAGGCGTTCTTAAGTCATGGGCCAGTCACCATGGTGGTTTCAGTACTAAAATCATCTAAAATGTTCTAATTCTGGATGATTTGGGTTCAATACTATTGGTCTACTGACTTGGATGATTTTGGGGAGCCCGATGACTTTGGAAACCTGCAATTTGCATGGATGATCCAAAGGCACCAGCAACCCGAGCTCCCGAATGTTCCACCGTCCTGGGTTCCCTACGAATGTGAGGAAGGCGCCCCTCACCACCAACTTCATGTACTCAGCATTGGACTCCTGTCTTGCCACACCAATTTCTCTGTCATTTCGGTTGATCTCCCAATTGTTTGGTTAATATCCCCATGGTTGGCTGTGAATAACGATATTCTCGCTGATTTGTACTTCGTCTTTCTATAGTTGTGCTAAAGGCCAAAGTCAAGAATGCAGTGGGTCCATCCTGTGTATTTTGGAAGAAAGGTTGCTCCTCTGGCATGGTCTTCAATCTTGAAAAAGTCCGACAACCTCTAAAATCCATGAGTGTCCGCCTTTGACTGGTGGCTGTCCAAGTTTGTTGACTATCGAAACTTAAGATACCCATTGAAACTTCTGGGCGAAGCAAAATTTAAAACTCTCCAAGCAGCATCTGTAAATGGATACAAGGAAAGGATGTTACGTCGCTATGCTTTTTTTAATAGATGGTGTACAGACTACCTCGATAATTCCATTTCCCCTAATAGACCCCCTTATACCGGATCCCAAAATGAACAAAACGAATAGTAATTAGTGTCAGAGAGGAGGGAGCTATACCGAGTTGTACCTTATTAAACCACTTGGTATAATCCGATGTAGAACCATAAACTACCAACCATGAGGGGGGATTACAGCATTTACCATCAGTCAGCATGGATGTTGCATATTACCAAGAAAGGGGTTAGATAGCTTCTCCTTTTCTTCCTAAGCGCTTTAGTCCACTATAATGAAATGGTTGGTTTTTGACCACCAGTGTACCACCAATTTTGATCCCTGTATTTTGGGATATCCCCATAAAATGGTGGTACAGTATGTTCCCAACAAATGCTAAATCTGAGAGGGATTGCCCTTTCCCAAATATGTTAGATTTAGCCAATCCAACATCATTTTATTGCTACATCCTACCAAAATACTACTAAGTTATTGCTCAAAATCGTTTTGGGGTTCACAAGAAAACCCTACTTCTGTGGCTACATCTACCACATTTTCCTGGAACGAAGCCAACTTCCACCAGCCCCAGGGTCCAAAGTCCTGCCCCGCTCTGGGCGCTGTGGTGTTCAGCTCCGCATTGGCCAACAAACAGAGGGCCGACAGACACGGCAGCAGGCCATAAGGGTCCGGCAGCACGACTGAGTCCAACCACCTACCCGGGGCGGCACTTTTTTGGGAGGTCAGCGTGGCAAACAAGGAGTCGACCATCAAAGAGTGGGATGTAACCATCAAAACTGTGGATTGAAAGGGATTTAACCATGAAACAAATGGAGATTTAGCCATGAGAAATGGTGATTGGACCTAGCAAAATGGATCGAAATTGGTCCTTGACCTTCCCAAAGTTTTATTTGACATGCCAGATTGGGGACTTGACCTACCAAAATCGGGGGTTGACTCACCCACCGAAAAATTCCGGATTCAGCAAGAAATGGGGAAGCTGCATGGATGCGGCTTCGGACATGTGTTCCAGTTAGGAAATGGAGAATACCCTATATTGACTCTTGGTGATTGATACCCTCTGGTAATTCAACATAGCCATTGAAAATGGCATTTATAAATGATGTTCCCATTAAAAATGGCGATTTTCCATAGCTACGTTAGTTTACCAGAGGGTAACCACCTATCTTGGGGATAAATAGCCCAGCTTTGCAACCCAACGTTGCGGTTTCAAGGCTCCAGGGTTCCAACGGGTTCGCGGTTCCGGTGCTGAATTTGGGGTTCCAGTGTTGCCTGGTTTCATTTCAAGTACTTTCGTGTTTTCAGGGTCCAAATGACACCTAACCGGAACTGACCAGAAGAAAGGTGTGTGTTGTTGTAACATTTTGGTGCTGCAGCAAGGACAGTGGCTATACCACATATATATCTATATGTATATATTATATATATATATACATATATATGTCTCTATATATTGAGGTCGCAGTATGTGTGTATCTATATATCTTATGAGTATCTTTTCCCTCACCAGCCCCTCCGCCACATACTTCTTGAAGTCACAAAGTGCCGGAAGGAATCCTCAACTGTCACGGCGGTGATAGCCATCACATTCTTCAACCCGCACTGAGAGTCCACACAGGATGGAGCATGATGCCATACAAGGCACCAAAGTACACAAAGCCCACGGGCAGAACAAAGGCGAACTGGTATCCTGCGCCAAGTTGGCAGCACAAAATCACTGAAGGCTGCCACGATGAAAAGAGTAGAGCAGTCTGGCCGAAAATGACTACAGCTGCTGATTATTCCGCTTGGCCTCACAGTCAACATTGATGCAACTTGGACTCATTGACGACTCCCAAGAAAAGGGAAAACATGAAGAAGATGAAAATAGCTCAGCTATGGATGCTCATCTCCGCATATCGAAAATCGCAGGTTTTGACTATTTTGACTCATCTCCAAATCCCTCTCCCGTCCTAGGCCCTGCAAGGGGAAGAATCGCGTCTCCTCCGTGAAATCCTGCAGGGCGGAGAAGTCGGTGGCGCAACTTTCTGGCATCTTTCATCCCAGGGGATTCAACACATCCAAAAAATAAAGTCATCTGGACTCAGAATTCCCGTCATCAACCGTGAGGGGCCACTGGGAAATCCCCAAGAATGGAGTAAAACTGGAGTGATGTATTGTTTATTATTGATAATCCCTGAACCAATCATCAACCGACGGATCCTTCAGCCTGGCACTTGCCTCCTGGAAGTCCACCTCAGCCTGAGATTGTGGAAGTCACTGCCTGGGAAATGCCTGGGAAAACATGAAAAAACACATAAGAATTATGAAAATGATGTAAACATAGCTATGTTCTATGGGAAAAAAAAGAAAACAAACAGCTAAATTGCAAGCTGCATCTCCATTTCATGGTGGCGAAAACCCTTGGTGACTTGGTGTTCGTCCAGTAACACCCGTCCAGTAACTGTTGGCACCTCGCCTGTTGCGCGCCAGCTGCACCAGTGCCTCCCTTCCCACCACGGCGCTGTTGCGCATCATTGTAGGCCTGGAAAGGAACTGCGGCAATTGACCCTGCCATTGATGGGGGTTAATGGTGTTTAAATAGGATTTAATGGGTTAACCATCAACAAATGGGGAGTTTATGGGGATATACTGGGACTTTACCCCTTCTGGTAAACAAACAGTTTGCTATGGAAAACCATCAATTCGATGGACAAATCCACTATAAATGGGACATTTTCTGTAGCTACCTTAGTTTGCCAGAGGGTAGATCAAGATGTGCGGTCCTGTGGATCTGCAAATATCAAAATGTTGGACCGAAATCGCTGGTCTTTTTGATTTGCTTGAATTTGGGGGAAGTAGAATGAAGACCATGAAATGATCCGAAACTTAACCCACCGTGTTGAACAGTAAATACCCAGACCAGTCACGACCCGATTGCAACATTGAGCAAAGTCTACAACCACCATATTGACAGCCCAATGTACTAGAATCCGGCCATGTACAAATGAGAAACAAACCAGAGTACTGCAAATTCTCTTTTGCCTTCAGGATGGAGAGATATAATATCTTGTATCCGCAATTGACCAGTCGTCTGCGCCATATCTGCACAAGAAAATCTGAGTCTTCCTGTCACAGCATCAGTGCTAGACCACGGGACGGTGAACCCTCACATTGGTGAAAGAAATGAACCTTTGTCCCCGCTTTTTCAAACCGGTTGGAAGCCCTTCCAGGTTGGACTGGAAGCAGTTGGCCCTGAATGGAAGTCAAGGGGGTAACCACGAACCCACAATCAAATTGCTGCTCATCTCAACTATGAAAATCCATGAAACCATCCACATTTGGGGGGACCCACATATTTTTTCTAATCTTTACCAAAAAACACTCATAGACCATGCAAATGACTCGGGGGTCAACATGGCTAATTTCGAGCCAGGGCCTTCGCAATCTCCTGATAGATGGGCATCAAATGGATGGCATCGCAGCGGCGCCTGGGAGGTCCAAACAAAAGGTCCACGAAGTCCTAGGGGTTCGGGGGATTTCTGGTGATTTCTGGGCGATGTCTGTTGAGGGAAGGGAGTAGAAGTATCATGATTAACTAATTCTTGCCTGGAATCCTCTTCCCAACATCCGAAAACGTTGAGAGTTTTTTTTTTGAACTTTCCAGAGGACTGTGAGCCGCCCAGAATCTGACCCGTTTTGTAATCAACTGAAGACTCTCCCTCATCCTGCCCCTCCTCCTTCTCTTCCTCTCCCCCGATTCCTCCTTCTCCAGCTCCTTTTCCTCATGACCATAGATCATCCTTCATCACCATCCTCATCCTCATTTTTTCGTTCATCACTGGGTGCCCAAACTGGCGATTCCGGAGAATATGATGATGAACCAGTTACCCCATGGAAATTTGGAAATTGTGGTGTTTGCCCATCAGTTCAAACAAAGCACCAACGGTCTCAGCTTGGCACTGCAGGGCACGACGATTCCAGGGCCAAGTGATGAGGCGAGTGGCCAGCGCCACCAGCACCACCGTGAGGGATGCGTCCCCGGTGACCTCAACATTGGTGACCCGGGGCATCTGGGGCATCTCAAGTGTCCGGCCCAGGATTTTTTTAACTGGGCTGCAAGTAGAGCCATGGGTCATTGGCCCAATTTTTCTTGATACAAGTAGGTCTAAGTAGGTCAAAACGTTGTTGAAAAGATGATGAAATAAAGTATCAGGTACATCCACAGCTCTGAACCATCCCCAGGATCGCCCAGGATGCCTGGTGAAGGTGGAGAAGGCACTGCTGGAGACTATCCATCAGAAGCCATGGCTCATAGCTTTCCAGGGGATCACCACCTGGTGGAAAGGAGAACAAGCCATGGGGCTCACGTAGCCAAGGTGGAAACACCAAGGTCAAACGGTTTTTTACTGCCATGAAGAAGCCATGGGGCCAGGGGTGATGACATTGTTTTGTATAATTTTGTGTGTATATACATATATATAGTTATATAGTATACTTGTGTGGAAAAAAAACTCCGGAAGCAGTCAGGAAGGCATGGACCTGGAACAATGATAATGAGCCGGTCTGGGAGGTCCATCATGGTTAAGAGATCGGAAATTCCAAAAGATGACAACTTGCTGAGGTAAAGTCCACCCTTTTTCGGGAAAGAGACCAAACCGTCATCGTGCCATGGCGCCGTCGCCTGCATCAATGGCTACTTGTCGCAAGCGCGTTAATAGCTCCTGACCGGCCGCCTATGTAGCGATGGATATTAGTCCTTGTAGCCTGGTTTTCACATCAAAATAGCTAGCTAGCAAGCAACCCCACATCGATAACACAGGTTTTGACTCCACCCCCCTTTTTGAGAACTGGGGGGTGTGCTCACGGTGAAAGTGGGTCAAGCGTCCCACGTTGAGAACTGGATCATGCATGCTTCATCTCCTGTTAAACCCAGTGGAGCCGCACTGCTCCTCCTCGCCCTTCAGTTCAACCGGGTCGTCCATGTCTCTTCTGGAGCTTCCTCCCATGGGACCATGGGATGGAGGGTCCCACGGGTTTGTCCAGGCATGGTGTACCCCAAAAATCCAGTGGTTTATCATGTTCCCCGAAAAAAGGTAATAATTTGGCGTGACATTTTGAAACAAACCCATTTTCAACCCCAACCAGGACTCTGTTCGGCATGAAACAGAGGGTGTCCCACCTGACATTGCTCGCACCCTAGGTCGGGCCAGTGCAAGCAACCTGTGCGGCCTGAAGAAGCAGGAGCTCTGTTTCGGCGGATTTACACTACCGCTACAGGGTTCCATCAAGAGCGGCTTCCAGTTTCAGTGCGCCAAATGTGGGATTTTGTCTCAACTTTCGCTGTGTATGGCCAATGAAGGTCTAGATTGACCAATAGTGGCACAATTGATCATTGTGACTTTAGAGTCAATTTCTGTCTCCGCAACACTCTCGCAAACTGTCCGATGGACACAAAAAGAATAAACAGTTTGTGACTTTTACATGCAGGTCATACACAGTCCAAGATTCGTCCACTGCCATCTAGTGAGTTCCGCAGGTGCCTCCCACCATGCAGCAAACGCAGCAGCTGCATCGAATGGTGGAGCAGGTTCTAAGTGGCATCAGCTATCAACTGTTGGTCTGCAGGTAACCTCTAACCATCCCTTGTGTTTTCTTGCTTTGTCATCCGTCTTCATGTTCAATTTTCCAGTCTGTCTGTAACCTACTGAATTCTGGCTGAACTCATATCTCCCTTCTCTGACAAGATGATCAAAGGCACACTGAAAGTGGGCAAGGCTTCAGAAGCTACACTTTGTTCCACTTGCAACGGACTGCAAACCTGTCGGTGTTGCCTTGCCGCCTTAACTTTCAAACGGCTGCGTCAGGCACAAACACGTATCCCCAGCCACAAACACAGCAGTCTGATGGAAAATTCGAATCATGGTATCCTGGGTATCCTGGGTTACCATTGGGCCCCCGGGCTTCTTGGCTGCACACCTCAAATCGAGTGGTTTTTTGAACAAACTCCACAAATGAGTTGGGAAACTGTGCAAATCTCAACTTGCTGTTGAAAGATTTCAACTTTGGCTGTCTTCGCACTTGTAATGCAGTCGTTCCTGCTACTGGCTCTGGGCCAAAGCTTTCAATCCAGAAAGTTGTTACTCATTGTTTAGCGTCGTATTGAGGTACCCTCTGATCATCAAACGTGGTTTTCTCGAGAATCCATTGATGGATGATATTCCCATTAAAAGCTGACGATTAAAAGTTTGGGGATTTCCCAGCCATGTTTGAACCGGAGCTGGGACTCAGGCGTTGCACGATGCTTGCGTTCACCATGCCTGTCAGGCCAGCTACCTGAGACAGCATTTGGCCATCGATGGGGATCTCACCAGGAATGGTGTTCTTTTTACCAGGAAGAATGAGGCGTCTTTTTGGCCATTGTGTCCAAGGATAGTGATTCGACCATCGCTGAGGATCTTAGCATCAAAATTCCGTCAATCGAAACTGTTACTTGATAATCCTGCCACGTATAGATGGTCTTATCAAGAATGGGGATTTTCCATTGACTCGGAGACATGCTGTAGAAACCTTGATTAGACAAATATCGTAGACACTTCAAATCAGCCGGAGAAGTTGTTTGTGGAAGCTAGCAGCACTAGGACACACTGCTCCAGTTGTGATATGAGAGAAACGCGTGAGAAACCAAGAGCACTGTTCCTGTATATATGTGGAATAAAACATGTCCGCTGCAAACCCCACGTTTGCCCGCGACGGATCCTGCATATCCTTTGACATGCTCAAATCCCTGCGTAGGGCTGGCGTGTTTTTTTACTTTCCAAAACAACAAACCCTAAAGTGCTAAACCCCTAAAGCCCTAAACCCCTAAAACCCCAAAATTTAAATTAAAGCCCTAAATCCTGAAAACCTAGAGTCAAAATCGCTGCGTATAGCCAGTGTTTTCATTCATCCCCTGGTGACAAGTATATGATATTGTTTGGGTGTGTTATTTGGGTGTGGGCGAACATGGGGTTTGGAGAGAACATGTCCCATCTGAGAGGTAATATGCAACCCGAAAGAGGATAAAATTGACAAGCTCACAGCCCAAGCTTCACAGCCCCCCGCAAAGCTCCAAAAGCGGATTTCGGTTTTCAGCTGGATGAGGGTGTGTCCAAAAGCAGCTTGGGCCTCTCAAAAGTCCCTTGGTCCAAAATCTCTGGTGCTTCGGGCTGGCTAAGAGGGACAAAACCAGGTCACCCAGGTCATGACAAGCGGCAGTGAATGATGGCCCCCAATCAACAACCTATAAAATAGGGTTTTTGGCTAGATATGTATATATATATATAAGATGTATATATATATATGTATATATGTACATTACATAAATTACACATTATATGCTGCTTGAAAAATAAGGGCCCCGCCCCTGGCCTGGATATTTCCGGGGATGAACAGAACAGTTCCAGGATGGTCAAGCGACACAGAATTGGGTACCTTTCAACAAAATGGTGTGAGTCCTTTCAAAATGGTCTGAAATGTTGACCCATACCCATATGTAAAAATCAAAACATTTTCCAACTATGGCTCATGGCCATCCCATCATTGTTGGGACTCCTATGTTGGCCATTCTAATGACATAGTGGTGGTATGACCATCCATGGCATACATGCTATGTTTCCCGTGATGCACCAAGCTGCCAAAAAGGGCCCAGCGATCTGCCGCAGCAGCCACTTAGAAGGCCTGATTAAAAGTTCACACCCACAGCCCACAGCAGCCTTGGAAGCCTCTCCCCTCACTTGTCTGAGGGTTGGGAAAGCTCCCAAAAGCGGCGGGAAGTTTGCACCCCTCAAAGGAAAAAATGCGTCCAGTCTAAAGGGCCCAAAAGGACAGGTCATTTTGAGTGATGCCGGATGGATGGATGCCAGCTAGATGCTTGTAACCTGCACAAACGCAGGTTGCAGACTAGTACATCATAATACTGATCCATTTTGACTTCACAGTGAGCACATATCTGGCAAAATTATCATGGTTCAGCCTGGCATGTTGGGTGGTTTTGGGACGATTCCCCTGAAAAAAGCCATCATTGCAGGCAAATTATCATATAGAGTTCCCAAATGGGGGTGGGTCAAAACCTATGATTATCAATTTTAGTGGGATGAACATCCATTTACCAGCTATTTTGGGGTTCACTAGGTACCAGGGTTTTATACCATGGCCAAATTCAGCTAAATTTAGCTATTGTTAAACGATGGGTCCCACAATCCTCACCCGTCTTCATCTTGACGTCGGCCCGGTGAGGTCCAAGATGTCAGAAGGACCTCCCCTTTCGATTCCTCAATCTCCCTCGGTTTTGATGCCAAAACCCCCCCATTTTTTGTGACGAAACCCTCAGTTTTTATGACTACATCCACCATTGTCATTGGTAGCTAATTGTCCACCATTTTCATTGGTAAATCCAGTTCAATCCATGATTTTCCATCGTTTATTCACCACAGACCTCCCTCTCGGTTCGCTTGATCGCTGTATCACGGACCCAAAAAAAGATATCTCTACGACACCGGTGCCAAGGCGAGGGCCCTGGCCACCTTGGTGAAGGACCAGCGTGCGCACACCAGCTACATGTGATGTATCTTATACATGGTCAATCTAGATACCTGCCAAAAAAACTATTGTTTTTGCTGGTTAGCACATTGTACCACTGATAGCAAAAGATTAAAGTACCAAAGTATCTAACCAAGGTTGACCCAGTAGATTGGATGATTATCTGAAGTGTATGTATCATATACGTGTGTGTATATCCTGATGTTAGGTGTATATTTCTTTCCATACTGCATGTAGGTTCTCATTTAGCTGCGGCAACGCAAAAGTGAATTCTAGGTCAGTCACGGCGAAGATAGATAGACAGACAGACAGACAGACAGATAGATAGATGGATAGATAGATAGATAGATGGATAAAGGATAGATGGATAGATGGATAGATGGATAGATGGATAGATGGATAGATAGGTAGGTAGACAGACAGACGGACAGATAGATACATCAAGTATTGTATAGACACCATATGTGTAATTTTATATCTTGAGGACATGAAGGAAAAAGGCCGGAAACTCTCATCAAGATCTGGTGCTCTCAAGCTGTGAAGATCCATTTACAGTCTCAAAGAGGTTGTAAATCCCATGGGATCGTACACCCATTGATTTCACTAACCTCCACCAGTTCAAACGAATCTGAAGTCCAAGTTCTTTTTCCAGTGTTCTCTAGAGTGCAGAGACATGGCATATCATTTTATCATCTACTGTTACACTGTTGCTGCTTCAACCACGATCATCAGAGCCTATTCGGTGTGCGAACTCGGCCAACTCGGCTGGTGGCTAATGTCATTCGCGCAGCACAAGCCGCTCACAAAGATGGGAACGAGCTGGCCAGTGGCTCATGAACATCTATAATGATTTAAATATTGATACAATAATGTCTTAAGTCTTAAACATTCTTAAACTGGTAAACCCATGTAAACCCAATAGTAAAAGACCTCCAAAATCACCATAAATGGGTAGCATAAACCATGCCCAAATGGTAGGCTTATCATTGGGTTTGCCTCAACATATATGAACATCTGTGCTGGTATGCATTGTAGTGCCCTACTTGAAGGGTGGAGTTGGGGTTCTCAATCAGTGCAACCATGGCAATAAGCCTAATAATTTAGGCCATAAAACATAGTCTCCAGGGTCGTGCAGGTTTACATTCATCGTTCATTTCATTGGGGTAGGATGTTTTTTACAATCGTTGGATGAAGTGGCTGAAAAGGTGACAACCAATCCTACGCAGCTGAGGACAACAAAGGTACCTGCAATGCACGCACTCAAAAACTACACTACATCCCTTTTTCCGTATGGATCAGTGTGAAACATTGAAATCCAGTGGACAGCTATGGACAAGTCAATGCTTTTCCAACTCGATGACTTCCCTGCGAGCGGCGCCAAATTCATCTGGCTGCTGCGTTGATAGCACCAGGACTGTACTTGGCGCGCACGTCCAAGTGAACAGGGTCAAAACTGCAGTATCTAAATCTAAAGTGCCATTCTGTGGATGTCATGTTGATGGTCATGACTCACATGACTTGTTTGTTTGATTATCAGTTGAGATTTCCCATCCTAGATCTCAGTTCTTGATGCTCTCCATCCCCCTTTCTGCAGGTCATGGTTCTCCGGATGAATCAAAGATGGAGCCAGTGGCTCTCACACAGCGCAGCAAGGTGCTCCTTCCACGGCCACCTTCTCCCCTGCAACACCCTGGCGCACGCTTCTCAGCTTGGAATCTTCAGACTCAATGGATGGATTTTGGGGAGAATTCACAGAGAAAAAGGTTGTATACGGGAATAGTAAAGCAATAATAGACCACCCATATCTTGATGGTTTATAGAACCCAAATTATGGTAGAAGTGGGGATGGTTTACTATTGTTTTACCAACATTCATGGTTCTTACCATTGATCTAAAAAGGGGTTCCTGTAGAGGTTCCCTCAGAGATCAATTCTGGCACCAACTGGGTTAAGCGGTGGGATATAAGCAATGGGAACATCCACAACAGTCAAAAAAATGGGAATCGAACCCAACGAGAATCGGGAATATAGCCAAACATCACCAAGATTTAACCAGCAGCAATGGGAGCATATATATATATATACTTGCTTACACTGAATCAGAAGATTTCCCTAAAATTGGGAGGCATACGGCATACCCATTTCATACACCCAAAGTGGGCTCATAATAGCTTGGGGGGTGTGTCACCAAAAATGTGGATACAACAAGCAATGAGTGGTGCTTCCAAAACCAGCGGTTACCCCAAATCCAGCAGTTCACTATGCGAGTGGCTACAAAGTCCTTGGGTTTCGAGGGTTTGGATCTCTCATGGTACCTCCTCATTTTATGACTGTTGCAGAATAATTTGGTCCGGTTTTTTTGCCAGCCATCATCGCCAAACTGAGCTGCCCCAAGTGAGAGATTTGGCTCCACTTTGGTATTGCTGCAATCGATCATCCACTTTATTCGAGGATATTTGCCATAGTCAAGTTGCATCGCACTAGTGGGTTAGGGTCATCCCACCATCATGAATAGGAAGCCTTGCAACATGTAAATTAACTCCAAGGAGAAAGGTCCAAAAGAGCATGATTTCATGGGGGTCAGGATTCTCATGGATGCTCCAAATGAAAGTTCAGTGTGGTCTCCGGACATACGTTTGTCTGAAAATGGGGTATCCCAAATCCTTCGGTTTATCATGGTCTATCATCATCTACCCACTTAAAATCCTCCCGCACCGAAGGTGCCAAGGCGTGATCGTTTAGGAGCGGAGCCGATCGATTCCAACATCTGTTCAACTGGTACAGCTTCAGCTGGGGGCCCCATGTTCGCCCGGGACAGGGCGCCAAAAGTCGGTTCCCTGCTGTGGTAATTTTCACATTTTGCTTATCGGCACAACATCGGCCAGATGCATCGTTTCGATCCGACATGGCCGCAACATGGGCTCGACTTGGGGTCAATTTTGGCCAACAAGGCCCCAACTTCGGCCCTGCTTGGACCCACTTGGCTCCAACTTCAGCCTAGCTTGGGTCCAACATGCCGCAACTTGACCCCTAGTTGAGCAAGGTCGGCCCAAGTTGAACTCCACATGGCGGTACTCGTCGCGAAGTGACTCGAATAAACATAATGGTGAATCATGGCTATAGCCCATTGTCAGACACGGCAAAAAAAAATGTTGGTTAGATTATATTAATATTGCTATTGTATAAACCATCATATCCCAAAAAAATCACTATTAAATGGTTTTTGTTCATAAAGATTCGTCCAAGGTTTCTGTGGAGCTTGCCTCCTCCGCCCCCTCCACAGGCCTTGTAGCGCTTGTAACGTTGCAGGAGAAAGAACGAGGCGACAAAGCCAAAGCAGATGCATAGGAAAATCCTGGATCACTGGATAAACCAAAAAAAAGGTTAGGATCCATGATTCAAATCTAAAACTAAGTTTCAACCCCTACATGTCAAAAATACATGTGTAATGTCGACCAAAAAAATACAGTTATCTAAATGTCTTTCACCACGAAATGTTGGTGGAATCCAATGGAATCCACCAACCCGGGAAGATCACGAATCGACTCCTTGGGTCATCCATGATTGCAATTCAGCCAAGGATCCCAGTCTCGTAGAGCATCGCAAGTAACATCAGGAAATATGCGAACCTCCGTTGGACATTCGACGACCAAGCTCTTCCCAGATGGCCACCATGTCACAACAGGAAAGTCCCGCGATCCAACTTTTACGCAAAACTTAGCCCAAGAAGAGTTGATACTTCAGGCCGAGGCACATCATTTGGACTCCATACCCGGCCGCAGCGAGTGCATCCTCACTGCCACATGCCAAGGATCTGCCATGTCTCCACGCGTTTTTCATTTTTAGAATTCCTCCTGTGAAGTTAGTAACCCTATCAAACATGGGACAGTGATATCAGAAGTGCCTCCAAGATTCATGGCTCTAAACCAACTTTCAAGTCTTAGGTCCTAGATTCCTAGGGGTCGTCTCTTGTCGTTGCTGAAACTGGATAGATCCTGGTGGAAACCAAGCTGGAAGAAACTCTTTGAACGTGGGATCGCAAATTGGATGGCGGGATCTCGAACCAGAGGGATTTTCGGAAAAAACGAAAATTCAAACACCTCACGGAAATGGAACTGGGAAGCCAAGTGCTGCCAAACCATTCACTTCTTGTGTCATTGCCTCCAGCTTCGAGGATTTCATTTTGGACGTAAATCCCCGGTTGTCACGTTGTCGTCTGTGGCAAGCATCGAGTCCGAAGGTGCGGCTACTGTTTTTGGAGGATTCCAGCACTTTCTCACGCACAATCTGAAGCAGAACCTCAGTTGGTAGGGTGGAGAAATCAAGACTGAGCATTAAAAAAATCCAGCAGACTCTCCTACCTGTTGACTCGCAAAGGTGCGAGACTTGCCGCTCGCCAAGCTAGAGGGAATTCAAAGAGATCATTGCCAATACTATATCGCATGTTTGAAGTATCTGGAAATTGATTTGTGTGGTTGGAGATTCGAAAGATTTCACAGAGTTCTGAAACATGTTTGGTAATTCAACTCGCTGCAACTTCTATGAAAACTCGTCCGATCTCAAGGTCTCCCACCATGTGGTGACTATGGGTACACCCATGTGCTTCATTGGTCAGCCGGAAAAGCACACCATTTCAAGAGGCATAAGTGAATCATGGCTACTGATCAAAACCCGCGTACCCTGGTTTTCACATCAAAAAACCGTGCTTATGTTTGTTCATTCCCCCATTCATACAGGCTCATAGGTTTTGCCTCATCCCCGCATACAATGAACTGAAGCCATTGTTGACATCAAGTCCATCAGCAAATTGCTTGGGGCAAGACACAATGACAGTCGGCATGAGGAAAGCTCCGAAACATGCGCCAAAGTACTTCGCGGGAGTATCCTTGGGTGGATATTGCAGCACAGCCAATGGTCAGCTTGAGTTGGGGGGTGTCATCCACTGATCCTTTTTGGTGAGAAGATACAGTTCCACAATAGAGCAGATGTAACAAAATGGCAACAAAGGTGAAAAACCAACAATAAACGCTCCAGTGGAGATGGTTTCCTTACCGGTTCTACTTCCCTATGTTTTGCGGCTGCAGAACCTGATTGTTCGCCCAGAGAAGATCTTCACATGGATCAGTCATGGTGAGCAGGAAATATGGGATGAAAAAAGTGCCTGGTGTCCCCCGACTTATGATCATTTGTCATAAAAAGTTGGAGAAACTCCCTAAGCTCGATGGTTTATCATCATGTTTCCCATTCAAATGGCCATAGATTGGAGCACATCCCCCATTTGCAGACAAACCCAACTATCCTAGATGGTTTTTTTTTCACGATGGAACATCCCCCACCCCAACCGGGAAATGTGTTGCAGCCAAGAATTCCACAACCCATCCCGGGAACAGGAACCTCAGAGGCTTTGGTGGTCTGAGGAAATTCATGGTTCAATGCGTTGCCTTTTTATCACAGTTGTGGTGGTAGCCCCCTCAATTCATAGTCATAGTCATGGCTAATTAATATGGGGTTGACATTGAGGCAGAATCTAGCGCAGAAAATACGTTGTGTGTGTTTCCTGCAGATTTTTGCAGAAACAAAAGAATTGGGAATGCTTCTCCAGTCCCATGTGAAAAGTGTGGCAAACGCTGCAAGTTGCCCGCACGGGCTCCACCCACGAATTTGGGGCTTCAAATTCAGAGCCTAAAGATGGGCTGGAAAATCCACCATTTTTATAATCGTAACTTGGGTTTTGAATGGGAAGCTCATCTATAACGTATGAGGTATTTCCATTACCACGTTTGCCAGAGGCTAATACCCATGTGCCACTGAGAAGAACCTCCCACGAACCACCGTCACCGCCATGCAACAGTGCGCAGCGTTGGGTGGAGCCGATGGCAATTTGGAATCCATTCATCATCACATGGCCATCTCCCAGGCAGAAAACCTCCTCCGTCACGTTCCCGGACATGTCCTGCTGCGGGCTTCGAGTTGGACCCATGAAGCATGAGGAATTTGGGGAAACCTGGCACCACCACTGTACAATCCAGTCGAACACGAACGTGAGATCAGGACGAGCCAGTTCACACCGTTTCAATGCCGATTGCAAATGAGTACATATGCCTGGTGCAAAAATCAAAGACCAGTTACAGCTGCAAACGTGGGTCACACTCATCCCCCCAGTGCCCCCAAACTGTCCATGTTCCCATGATCATGGTGATGGTGATCCATGACCCGGGCGCTTCAAGACACAGATCCGGACTAAGCCAAAGCACTGCAGGGTGCAGAAATTCGGAGATTGCAGAAACAACCTTCCCTAAAATGAGAGACCCCCAGACAACCACGGGTTTGCTGTGTATTTTTTGGTCCAACCCAACTGTCAAATCAAAAAAAAACTGCAAGCAGCAAATGGTAATTACAGTTGGATGGGGGGGGATCAGCTAATGATAGTAGATATGAAGGGTGCCAGCCATCACAAATTGAATTTTCACCTGTTTGGGTTTCCCCCTAATTCACCAGTTGGGGTTTTGTTCATCCTGGGCAAACACAAACACTAGTCGTAGTCACAATCAACGCCCACCGCTCGGTGCTTGTGGCGGCCCTCACCACAAGAGGATGCGCAGACTTTCAATATGTCGGCTCGCCATTTCCACAGTGTCTTCCCATGGCTTCAAAAAGCCATATAGTCTATACGTACAGCAATAGCCAGAGAAGCACTGGGATATCTGTGCTAAATGGCCCTTTGGTAAACAACCACTGGAAAATCCCTAGGGTAGATCGCCAAAGGGTATCAAATCCTCACTTCCAGTCCCATGTCGCCTGACAAAATGGCGAACCTTGGTGCCACCTGCACCACGAAGGAGTTCTGTAGACATCTTGAAAAAATACCGTCTTTCTTGCACCTTCAATATCGAAAAAACAGTAAAACCAACACATGGCATTGAAAAAAACACCAAACTGGAGCTGGATGTTGAAATTAAGTGATCAGTTTTCAAAAGCCTCATGGGGAGTTCCCATAAGTGTTGATGATAGTCACCTATATATATATATATCAGGTAGTATAACCTCCTAATGTGGGTAAAACAAAAATAAACCATCCCCCAAATCACCATAAATGGGTGGTATAGACCATTCCAAAATGGGTAGTTTATTATTGTTTTACCCATTAGCAGCCACTACTCATGCCATGATTCGACCGCGCCTGGCAGCCACTCAGCCCGAAATGTGGCACTCGTGGTGCACACCACACCGCCATGGCAGAGCATGGTGGTGTCCCACGAAAAAAGGGTAGACTGTTGCCCCAAATCTAGGAGGTTTATGGCCATTTATGGCTATTCAAGAACGGATTCTGATACCTTTTGATGTTTTTTCCCAAGAATTGTCAACCACATAGCTGAGGTGATCATGCATGGTTTCATGCATGGTTTCAACAACTCGGCTCCTTAGCAACCCAAAACGGGGTGCGGACCCACCAGACTAATATTTTTTGGTACTACATAAACCATTCATTCCTGGGGATAAAATTTTGAGCAATATTTCTCCTTGCAAAAGCATTAGGAAGTCTGCGAAAGCATAAATGATTGCTTCCTTTGCCGGATAATCTTGAACCTGGCAACAGACTTTGACTCAAACGACAATGACGACGACAATGGCAGGCCGACGAGGACCACCACCACCACCACCACCACCAACAAGAACAACAACAGCAGCAGCAGCAACAACAAGGCTTTGGAGCAGAGACCTGGAAATCAATCGCCTCCCGGAACTTCGGCGCTATAAGGAATTGCCAAACCTCTTGCAGACTTTAGGAAAGATACCCAGCCCAGCCCACTTCATATGTATATACGTATATATCACATATGAATTCTTGGTTACATATGTATATATATATATATAACGTTGCATGTGTCTAGACCCATGCATGGAGCTTTAGATTATAGACACACAAACATTACCGCGCACGGGATCGCGATGTTGTCCAGCTCTTCCACGGTCATCAGCTCCCTGGGACACAGGGGGAAGCTGCCACCGAGAGTTATATGTCAATATATATATATATACATATATGTATATTATATATATATATAGATACATGTACATATAAATATAGAGTAGTCATATTTATGTTTAGCAATCCCTAGAAATATAGAATTACACCCCCGTAGACCCCAAACAGTTTTTCCATATCCATTGCAGCATCTGTGTGCATGTTTGTGATTATATTAGCTCCTGATGTTGGCAACTGTNTCCATATCCATTGCAGCATCTGTGTGCATGTTTGTGATTATATTAGCTCCTGATGTTGGCAACTGTTGAATCGATCTCACTTGAGAACAGCATGAATCACAAGCAACATGCTTCGTGTCATTGCTATCTGGAGCCTATGCCGGTGTAACTCCGGAGACAACAAGAAGACACAGAGGGAATAAAGAAGACAGATAAGAAT
>BGPT01001692.1:38046-51540 GCA_003297045.1 Symbiodinium sp. clade C Y103 | reverse complement strand
AATCATGTTTGTCCAGTTTCCGAATCATGTTTGTCCAGTTTCCGAATCATGTTTGTCCAGTTTCCGAATCCTGTTTGTCCAGTTTCCGAATCCTGTTTGCCCAGTTTCCGAATCACGTTTGTCCAGTTTCCGAATCATGTTTGTCCAGTTTCCGAATCATGTTTGTCCAGTTTCCGAATCACAGTTTCCGAATCAGCGCTCACCCCAGTTTCCGAATCACGTTTTTCCAGTTTCCGAATCCGCGCGTGACCTCCGTATACTTCCTATTTTGTGGAAGGGCGGGTGACCATGATCTGAGGGTGGAGCAAGTGGAGCCACCGAGCCTGCCAAGCACGCCTCGGGTGCAGAACTTCGGCCATAAAACGCGGCTCCTGGGGTTCCATAGCCATGGGGGTCCCCCCAATAGCTGGATGGTTTATGATGAGAAAAACCATCTAAATAATGGATGTTTTTTGGGGGTTCCCCCATTGTTTTCAGAACCCTCCATGTGTTCTTGATTTTTTTTTCTGGAATGCCAGGATTGAAATGACTACTTGATACATTTTGATACTCAGGTTTTGATGCGTGTTTTCCATGCCGCTGGCAGGTTGGTTGTGCTGTTGGGGAGAATATTTGAAGATGAAGATGTTTGTTCAACACAGAAGGAAATCACAGTTGCGGGGAAGACTAGTATACTCGTTTGCTTTGCTAGGTGTTCGATTGGACTGCAACATCTAGGTGTGTCCCGAATGAAAGGGCTCTCTAAACATTCTACAAGGGCCACTTTTCGAGATTACCAAGAATATTGCCCTGTCACAACCTGTCGATTTTGAGGGTGTGCTCTGTTGTAATACGGAGGGATATTTTGGTTGGATATGGAAATATCTTGATTTCCCCTCATGCACCCGAACCAACTCAGGACGCGACAAGTGGTGACGATGTGTCTTGTCCAGACTTGTCACAGGCAGTCAAAGGCAGATACCGCAAGTGGCGTATTCAAGTTGGCGGAAATGCCAACCAAATCATACATACCACTGAGCAAACTTTGGTATGTGGTAAATCCAGTATAGCAAATGTCCAATTTTGGATGGTTTCAATCCCACCCGTTTCTGGTAACATTTGGGACTGGTTTACAGTTGGCGTTTCCGGCATTACCGCATTATTGTTCTGCGGTTATGGCTAGGATATTCCAGCTGAGGCCCTCCAATCCTGGTGTGATTTTCCGCGGCACTGCAGGCGCAGTCAGTTTTTTGGCATTTTGTTGGTCATGTCAAGAATCCTGAAACACAATGAAACACATAACATGGCTGTCTGCCTTTCCTTTTCATGCTGTTTTCGTGTCTTCATCGGGGAGAAATCTGTTACTTCCGTGTCAGTGCCAAGCGCCGTTGGCAGCCGTGGTCCCAGATTTAGGGTTTGGACATGCTTGGACACACCAAGAGCCGCCTTACCTTTTCGATCAATTTAAAATCTTCAAGTTGTGAGTGAAAAAATGGCAAGATGCCCAGAAGAAGACAGATCCAAGGGGACAGGCAGAAAACTTTCCACTGGGCATGGCTGGTTCAAACTGGAGTGAAACAGCTCTTAAAGCACGATGGCACAATGCATGTTGCATTCATGGGAGCCAAGGTTGCCGTATGTTTCGACCTTCAGTTGTTTACAACGTCCCAGCGCCACCAGTGAGATACTCAAAATACTGTGGAGTTGAAGCCAGTAGTTCTTGGAGACAACTTTCAAACATGGAGGTTCAATTCGCTTGTTTCGAGAGATTTCATCATACATGTTCCTAGAATTTCCTAGAGATATCTCTGAGAGCATCCCATACTCCAAATAATCAAACACAAATTCCAATAGTTTCAGCATCATTTGACATAGATACCATATCCCTACCTACGGTAGGAGTGCAAGATTAGATAATTAAATGATACCTAAAGTAATGATACCGTTATCCAACCAATAGTATTTTTCAGTGTCCTTTCGTTTGTCCAGCCAGGCACACCGCATATCCCGATTTTTGCAGGTAAATATCCCAATTGAGCGGAATTCAACCCCCCTGTTAGTTGATGATTAGTTCAGGATAGTTCAGGGGTTATACTATCCTTTGTATATAATGTATATATATATGTGTATATATACATATGTACAATACATATACATATGGCTGCAGCTCAAAATGTAAGCTCCCCGATCCATACTCCGGACCCACAGGCGATCCATACCCCCGATCCATACCCTTTGAAGAGATTGAATTCATGTGAGACCATTTGTGTAACTCCTTCGTTCCATACGTCCGAATTACTGCGTAGCGATCCATACCCGTTTTTTTTGAGCCATAGCCATAATATATCTATATACATAATATATCTATATACATAATATATATATAGATACACATATACATATATATATATACATACATATATATCTTACAGATATATATATATCTTACATATATATATACACATACACATGTATAATATGTATATATATATATATATCTACGTCTATACATATACACATAGATACACATTGGGGGTTCTCATCAGCCATGAACTGAGAATCCCGTTCTTAACCAACGCTCGTACTGGAATGATGAACCACGGCTTAAGGCGCGCCTCGTAGCCACACAGCCGCTGCCGGCGCCGGCGCCGCCGGCGCTGGGTGTGCCTGTGACATCGGTGACATCGGCTTCGCCTTGGTCTCGGCGGAAACGGATGGAATGATGAAGAGAAGGGTGCCATGCTGAAAAGTTGATTTCATGAACTATCAGTATTAGTGGAATAGTAACCAAAAGGTGATTTAATGATGTTTGATGCTTAATCAGAAACAACATTGTGATCTAGTGACATATTGATGGGATGTAGATGTCCCAAAAGAGATACAGATGTGTTTCCAGGATGTGAAATAGATTATTTTTCACCCATCATTTCCAAGTTTCCAACTTGTCTATCTAGTTGGGGGTTGCTATCTTTCCCATGGTCAAGTGACATGGATGATCATTCCGAATTGATACGGGTTAATATACCCATTCTAAGGAGTCCCAAATGATGGTGGGATGACAATACCCCATAATCCAAGTTTTGACCATGGAAATCTGGGTATGGATCTTTTTTTCAAGATATGAGTGACCAAATCTTTGGTTTTGAGCTGTTTTGGGGGGTCTTGAACTTTGACCCATACCCACATCACTATGATGATCATTATGATAACAATGACCATGATGGTCAGTATAAACATCGCAATCACACTTATGATCATCATCACCATCAACCGCAATCACAACAAAAATAACATATTGCCGCATGGTGATAATGATAAACCACCTGACAATGATGATGGGGACCAAGATGAAAGTGATGGCAATCACCCCCATCCTCATCATCAACTTCATCAACTTGCAGACTTTTCTTCAAGAATTCAGAGGCCTCAAGCTCCAGCGACTGAAGACCTCATGAGAGCTTGCGAGCAATCGTCACAGCTGGCTTGTTGGAAACACAAAAGGGGATAGATTAAACACATTTTTTTCATTTTTGTTTTAGGACATTACCTGTCATTTTGGCGTGTTGATACTTTTGCAAACCATGTCGACGGGGTCAGCAAGGGACCACGTTTTTTCTCTGCTTTTCCCGAATGGGGAGTTTGCACGGTGCGACCTGCCAGATTCTTGGACATGGAGCTCATGTCTTTTTTCTATCATTGCTCTTTACAGCACTTGTTTGGCACTTTTTTATACAAGAGTCACCTCAAAGTGCATCTCCCAAAATCCAACTTGTCAATGACAGGCTTGCGGAGGCTGAAAGGTCCAACGATTGGAGGACTGAGAGATTGATATTCAGACTCACAACAAGCCAAAGATGCTAAAGATCTTGCAATCAATAGGTATTGACCCATGTTGAGTCCAAATTGGTGGGTTGATAATTTTAACCCATACCCAAATGGTGCTTACCATGTTGTATCAGCGGGTTGGATGGCTTTGGGCTCGCCTTGCAGGAAGCAAGAGTTGGCGGTGACGCTGCGGCATTTAAGGCAGGGATTGTTCGGACATCATGTCGTAGGGTTGAAATCTATTGTTGCAGAATCTTGGAGGAGATAAACACCACGTATTTAATAGGATTTTCATTTATCTTTCCTTGTCTTTACATTGCATTCCCTGGAATGCGTCAGTTGCCTATTTTTATGGTCCATTTGGAGCTGGGGACCATGCTTGTTGTGACTGTGCAATTTCGGACAAGAAAACGTCACTTTCCAATTCTGTTGGAGGTAAGCAATCGCAAAACGCAAAAGTGGCGTAAATATCCGTAAAAGTGGCGTAAATACCCATACGAATCGTACTCCTGAAGTAGTACACTTTCCAGTGACACCAAAAATTGTGCACAGTGACGCAGTGACCAAGAAAATAGTACACTATGCTTTCCAGGTATTCATAATTCCGATTGTGTTTAAATCGATGTAATGTTGGTGAAACAATAAACCATCCCCTATTTCACCATAAATAGGTGGTATGAACCATTCCCAAATCAGTGGCTTAGTAAAGTTTAGTATTTAGTATTGTTTCACCCACATTATTCTCAGGTCAGGCTTCAAGATACTTCGCTGCGAGCGTTTTGCGCAGCTTGCTAGGTCCCAACTTTTGGACCTGAACGTCCCAGACTCGGTCTCCGATGGAAACTGGGGCGGTCAGCGGCTGATTCACTGGATTGGTTGAAGGGAAAATCTACTGGAAACCATGCTTTGCCCCAAGAAATAGAGGTGTTTCCTGTAATTCTCCCTTAAACCAATCCACTGAGAGATCCAAAATGCTGAGGTACCTAGATATACTTGGTGGGATGTGGAAATTGACGGTGGAATTTTGGTGGAAAATATGAAAAAACCACGCTAAAACAACATCGGCCGAAGGATGAGACCAGCCATTTGCAGCTTGAACTTGTCTCAAACCCATGGCGCTGTCAGCGGCAGCGGCTGTGCGAACTGCGCCTTCAGCTCATAGGCGATTGGCCTGTGACATGAATCTGAGGGTGATTTATATAGCCCTATATAGCTACGAATATAGGAGTGAACTAACAGCAAACATGGGGATGAAACCATCAAATCCATGAAGTTTGGTGATGTGATTAGGAGTTGGGATATATCCTATGTTGAGACTTGATGAACAGAACCCATGAGTACTCGACATGTTCCGAAAACGGATGATCTTTAAATTAGACATTTCACGACTCCTGTCGATCTGAAGGTTCTTTGGACAAGAGTATGAGGGTATGGATGAAAACCTCTGATTTTGCCTTATAAGTGGGGGAACATCCGTCAAAGATGTGAACTCCAGGGTGCTGATCGAGTCTTGATCCACAACCACTTCCATTGTCAGCTGATGTCAGCCGATGTCGGCTGACTAGGCCACCCGCATCGCTTCGACGGTCAATTCCGAACAGAAAGTCTTCGCATGGCCAAACCATTTCAGGTGCCATTTTGCATCCTGAGAGAAGGAACCTGAAATCAAGGGTGTCGGCTGTGAACGGTGAACTTGTAGAGTTTCTTGGAGTTCCTTCGAATGGAACATCTTCATAGGATTTCAGAGGGGATCTGCGCCAAAAAAATCACAAATTAGTCAGAAGCGTTTCATGGGTTATTAAAGACTCCAAGACAGATCATCTAGGATCTAGATCATGGTAAAGCATGTTTCCTCCCGAATTATCCTGTACTTGAGCACATGACTTAGTCACTTTGAAGTGATTGAACCGCTCTGAATCGCTTTGCTTTTTCCTTAGATCTTAAACCATGCTCTGGGATTTTTGTATCGGCTCTGAAGCCCTTTGTCATTGTCAAAAACGCAACATTTAGCCAGGCATGGCGTTTTTGAGTGGCTTCTTTGCTTTCGGACGACGGAGGCCCCGTTGCCCCGCTCGGACTTCACTGGGTGGGCCTTAGGCCGCAGGCCGCTCTTCTCGACCGCCCAGGTCTTGCTCCACTCAAGTGCGTGCCAAGGCGAGATGGCAGGATTTAGCATTGCTTGAATACATTATGAATCATATGAATATGAAAGATATGCAACTATAGCTACATATATCATATATACATATACTATACAGACATGCAACATATGTATGGATATACATATACGCACACATTACATATATATATATATTACATACATTATATATACATATTATCGAAGGAAGTTTAGAAGTCAAACTTCCGACAATATGGACAGATGGAAAAGCACAGACAGGCAGAAGCTCAGACAGGGAGAAAGTCAGAAGAGAGAAGATCAGACAGGGAAAGTCAGAAGAGTGAAGATCAGACAGGAGAAAGTCAGAAGAGAGAAGATGCAGGTGTGCGAAAAGGTAAGAAAGTCGCGAAACACTGTGTTTTTCCAATGTCTTGTGGCTCCGGAGGGTAGAAAAAAAAAAGTAGGCTCGCTAAAGCGGCGGGCGCGGAGCCATCTGGGCAGATGAGAGATGAAAAATTGCAGGCCGCTGTGGCGCGAAGCACATTTCGAAGTAAAAAGGTGCAAAACACCGCACGCTCGGACCACTTTTGAAAGTAGCGACGTGAAAAAAACGCACGCCGTTGTGGCGCGAATAAAAAGCGTTAAAAGCTGCCGGTCTCGGAGCACTTTTGGAAGTTGAGATGTCGAAAAAGTTGCGCGAAGCACAGTTGGAAGTGAAAATGTTGAAAGCACCACACGTTCGGACCACTTTTGGAAGTTGCGATGTCGAAAAAGTGCACGTGGTTGTGGCGCGAAGCACATTTGGAAGTCAAAATGCCAAAGAAACATTTCTAACTCGGAGCACTTTTGGAAGTTGAGATGTTGAAAAAGTGCATGGCGCTGTGGCGCGAAGCACATTGCGAAGTAAAAAGGTACAAAACACTTCATTGTCGGACCACTTTTGGAAGTTGCGATGTCGAAAAATTGCACGCCATTGTGTCGCAAAGCACATGTGGGAGTGAAAATGCTAAACACACCACATGCTCAGACCATTTTTGGATGTTCAGACTTCGTTTTGTGTGGCAGGCGCAAGGGATTTTGCACATTGTCAAAAGTGAGCTGAACGTGTGGGTTTTGTAGCATTTTCTAAAACAATGGCAGGCGTTGGACATTTGAAGAGGATCTGCAAAGATGCATTTTTCGTGGCAGGCGCAGTAGATGTTAAGAGGTCAGGGTGCTGATTTCCTGAGAAGGGTGTCATTTTGGAGCATCAGATCTTCAGGTTTGCTAAGATGATTTCGCGTGACAGGTGCAGCACTTCGTATGATCTGGCTTCACTTTTTCGTGGCAGGCGCAGTACTTTGGAGACATGGCGTGGAAAAATTGCAAAACGCATTGGTACGAGGCCGTCAGCTGCACACTCAACTTTCCATTTTTGAAGGAACCCTCGCAGAGTTGCTTCGTTTTTGATGTTGTCAACTTCAAAAATGGAGGAAGTCTCGCAAAATTGCTTTGTTTCGGAACCTTACACTACAATACACTACAACTACAACTACAACCACAGCTACAACCACAACTACAACTACACCTACCACTACCACTACAACTACAACTACAAACTACAAACTACAAACTACACTACACTGCACTACACTGCACTACACTGCGCTACACTGCACTACACTGCAACCACCACACTACACTACACTAGACTACAAGTACAACTACAACTGCAACTACAACTATCACTACCGCTACAGCTACAGCTCCATTACGACTACATCTACAACTACCACTACCACTACAACCACAACTAGAAGAAGTACAACTACAACTACAACTTCAACTACATGACAACTACAACTACAACAACTACAACTACAACCAGAACTACATCTACAACTACATTACAACTACACTGCGCTGCCTCCAGCCACTTGTCGATGCAACAATGGGTTCGCTCTGCCATCCATGATTCGCAACAATCAACTTCTCCTATAGGTTTCCTATTTTTGAAACTTCCGCCACCGCCTTGTGCGGTACTGCTGGTAACTGGTATACGTTGTATATGTATATATATATATATACACATTATATATACATACATACATACATACCTACATACATACATACATACATACATACATACATACATACATACATACATACATACATACATACATAATATATCATAATATATCATAATATCATATCCATTAGATACATGTGCAGAGGACATATGGTCCAAAAAGGTTTTGAAATGCCATGAAATCCCAATAGGATTTTTTACGCCGACGACCGCCTTTTCACAGGGTGGATGGCCTCAAAGCTTTGTCTCTGGGGATGCTGCGCAGACCTTGCGCGAGGCGCCGCATTTTCAAAAGGTAAATCAGCTCCAATCCATGTAATGATGGATGATAATGGTTGATGGATGATGATGGATGAATGATGATGGTTCAGTGATTTTTTGTAAAATTCGTTTGCAAAACCGATCAATCCTCTCAGTTTCAAAACATAGGGAAGGATTCGCTCTGGACTAATCAAACTCACATATTGAAGTTTCTGGCAAGTCCAGGTGCGTTGGCCAGAGGAGTGGCCTTACACAGAGGTGCGAAACTGGGTGGTTTGCTTGTGGCTTCATGAATTGCTTCAAAACCACCAAAAGTTGGATGCAAAAAGTACAAAAAAAACAACACCGCAATCCAAATTGCTCCATTGGGCAAGTTGTCGCTTTGGGCAAGTTGTCGCTTTGGGCAAGTTGTCGCTTTGTAAGCGCAGGTGGACTTTTCTAGACAAGACGAGAGCACTGATGCTGGTTTTTATTCCCAGCCACGTATTTGCACCCATGTGGATGACTCTCGGTGAAGCATACACTTCTTGGGGCCCTCAGTTTCTGTTGCAGTCAAGCGGATTAAAGTGACTGTAAATATGGAATTTTGAATAAATTTGATGAAGATTGCTTCATTTATGTATGCCACGGCTGTTTGTATTGGAGGATACTGTGCACCATACTTTGCATCTAAGGACAATTTCATTGCCACCTTGACCAAACACTACGGGGAGGTGTTCCCAACCTATCCCAATGCCGCTTGGTTTGGCCGTGGCTGAGCCGGCTCTGCGTTGATTTTGTCGCCAAATTGAAAAGGGTGGACACCGTTGAGACAAAATCTTCACAAAGTTTGCCTTGAAATGGGTGAAACCTTTCATGCTCCAAAGTGAAGATTTGAGCCACTGGAAAAATCTCTTTCGCCCAATTTTTTTTCGAAAATTGGCTCATGCCATCTCATGACCACATTACTGAAGGCGAGGATTTTGGCCGCTTTGCTGCATGGAAACACATCAGCTCGGCACAGTACATACCATACATGTTGTGGATTGCCCGAGATCCACCGACTTTGAATTTCAGAGTGTGAGACTTCAGACCCATCCCGTGCTACTGCGAGTCAGCATCAGGATATTTGTTCAAGCTGGATCAGCCACTATCCAACTGAAAAGACCTGGTCTCATGTCACTTGGAATCATCAGCTGCACGGTGTTTCTAGCAGAATTGCTTTTGGAAGTTGTTGAAGGTTGTCAATTTAAGTCTATATTGTCTGGAATTCCTTGATTTCTTTTGAAGTGAAGTTGGCATGTGAAGAAGCAGTTCTCATCTTCCCTTCAGATCCATAGCAACTCCACACGTCGCCTGAGATCTCGATTACCGGCATGAACGCATCCCAGCTGCAGTCATTTGAGCCGCAGACTGGCGGAGTCATCCTTTTTTTTCTTCGCTCAGGAATACGAGTTGCAGCAGAACAAGCAGGCAGACGACTATTCAGTGCCATGGATGAACTTGATGCATCCTTGATTTTCAGGACATCCCTATGATTATGGATATGGGATCCAATCGCAAAAGTTCTTGTGGCCAGAAAATCCAGCAATCTGTCGGTTTGTCTGACAAAAATAGGATACTCCTGTCGATCCACTGGTTTATCATAGTTTTCTGATACTTTTCGTTACATGAATACGGCATAATATGGCTGTTTAGTAATTTAGGGATATAGCCGATTTTCAGGTATCAAATCCTGTGGGAATGTCTCAGGTCCGGGACCTCAACGAGAATCCCAAGTTGCCTTACGATGATGCGCCCGGCTGCTCAGAGTTTGGTTTGGGAGGAATCCATCAGCTGCCCATGGGAGGTTTATACAATAGTTAAAACATGTTCGCTGCAACCCTGACGTTTGACCGCGTCTAAAGATAAGTTGATGCTACTACTCCAATCCACATATTTGCCAGAGGGGGTGGCGGATTTTTATCCCTATTAAGATAAGTTGATGTTACTACTCCAATGCACATATTTGCCAGAGCGGGTGGCGGATTTTTATCCCTTATTAAGATAAGTTGATGTTACTACTCCAATCCACATATTTGCCAGAGGGGGTGGCGGATTTTTATCCCTTATTAAGATAAGTTGATGTTACTACCCCAATCCACATATTTGCCAGAGGGGGTGGCAGATGTTTATACCCTATTGAGATAAGTTGATGTTACTGTCATGTTGGATGTGGTCGAACGTCCGGGTTGGGGCGAACATGTTAAAACCCTGAAGAGGGAAGAAATGACCATCATGAAGAGGCGATCTAAGCAGTAACACTAGGTGCAAAACCTTTGGTGAATGAAGAAGGAAGTGTTTTCGCGATTGGAGGGTTGGAATTGATGTCCCAAGCTTTGCGAAGTGCAGGTCATTTGACATCGTCACCTGTACGGTGTCCTTCGACTATTTGTGCAAGCCTTTGGAGGCGATGTGTAGCTGCCAACTTCCCGGAGCTATGGGTGATCCCCAATGCCCGCAGGTGATGAAAGAGGTTGGCCGTGTGCTGAAACCGGGTGGTATGGTGATCCTTTCCACCAGCAATCGATGCTTTCCAACGAAGGCCAGTTTGACGCTTTGTTGGACGCCTGCCCGAATCGCTTCAGCCCTCCTGCCACCTGGAAGGCTGTAAACATTTGGTTGCAAACTGGAGACCTAGAGCATGCCTCTCGACCACATCAGCTTGAAGCAGTGGATTGGAGGTCCTGATGTTGCCTTGGGATGGACGTGGCAGGGGTTGCCGATTTTCCTGAGGTCTTGATTTATGGCAGCTATATGATCCTCAACAGCATTTGGTGGAAGCAGTGGCCTGTGATTTATTTGGCCACCGATGTTTAGAGGCCGGAATGGCCAATTCAAACATTTTGATAGAGTTTGGAGCAAGTCTCTATCAATTGAATTGCCTGTAGTAAGGGGCCTTTTTTTTCCATTTCAGAGAGCGCTCTCAATGGCGTCCTTCACCAAGTGGAGCCTGGAACTTGACCTGGAACTTGACCTCGTCTAAGGCATTATGCGGGTGCTTTTGAAGCCCCTGAAGCACTGGACTTGTCTGGGCCATTGTCGCGAATGGGATTTCAAGATCCCGTCTATGTCATCCGAGCTAAGATGCTTGCACTTGAGCATTTTATTATCGTTCGATATCCTGATGATCCCTGATGACCATCACATTGGTATGCAATAGTTGGAAACTAGCTGTTCATCCCCACCAAAGATGGTCCGATAGGTATTGACCCAACCCCAGTTGAATCTGATTCTTCGAGTTGAAAGCATCCTTTCGAACTAGGCCAGTTGTAGGCATGAAGACGGCGAGAAGGAAACACTCGAAGTTCTGCTGTGCTTGAAACACTTGAAGTTTGACGCAGCCACTGGTTTGATCTGAGGAAGAAGTCAGGTTGATGCAGAGCCCTTGTTCAAAGAAACAAATGGTAGAATTCCCACTTCGCAGAAGTGAACAATACTTCGCTTTTCGTCGTGGAGCTGCAATTTTCCTATGGCTCCATCCGACCTTTGGACTCCCTTATCTTCACGTTGATGCCGGAACCATGGCATCTGTGAAAGCAAACCTGACCAGAGTCCGGCGATTCGAAACCTGCTGTAGCTGCTGGGGTTTCTTTCGAGGAGTAAAGACACGGCACTTGCCTGCACTCTTCCCTGGTATGTGAAGCAATTCTCTTAATCCATCTCATTTTCCAGTCTTGAGATTAATATAAAATCACCATATAATCAGCGGAGCCATTGATATCCTCCAAAAGACTTTGACAAAGCGGAACTGGAAGATCCTGGAACGCAGGGAGACCACAGAATGGACGACCGTGGGCAAACGGATGACGAACACTCCCCAATTTCACCAAAAGCGAGTTGCAGAAACCATCCCTAGTTGGAGGTTTAAGGTACTTTATAATTGAGTTCACATGGGTTTAACGGTGCAGCACATGAATTCACAGGAAACCATGGCTTTTATTGTTGGGTTTATTGCAATTTGCCACGGCTGCAAGGCCAAGCCCACTCCGGTGAATTCATTTGCAACGGCCAACGCGGTGACAACGTCTGCTCGGCATTTATCGCTTTCACCAGGCCGGGGGTGGAGTGAAAGGATGGAAACTGGGCCCACGGCAGGTGCCAATCATCGATGAATCCTTCGCAGCTGAGTCTAGTTGAAACTTTCAAAGACCGGTCACTTGCAGAGCTGGTGAGTTGCAGAGCCGTCGCACTTGGGCGACCAGGTGCGCAAAACCGAGTTCTTCGAACTGCACCTGAAACCCCCAGACGAGGAGCGGAATGAAAAAGTGCCACTGCCATTTTTTGCCTCTCCTGGATGATGATATAGTATATTCAAGTATATTCATGTATATTCATGAATTGATTATCTGTAAATACAAAAAGATCATCTGAGTCGAAGTATACAGATGTATCTATAGTCTTTAAGTATGTAGATTATGGCAAATTAATTAACTCATTTCTGCTCACCATATCTCCAGGATCTGTGACAGCAAGGACCATGAGCCCACCGCCTGCCCCGGCCAGGGGGCTATGGTGGCGTGGAATCTTTTTGCATTGGGAAAGGTTGATGTTTGCTACGATAGGGATAGGATGTTTAATATGTTTTTATTTAGTGGGAATATGTTGAATTTGATGAAGATGTGGGTGGATCACTCGACCTAGCGAGAATAACATAGAGTAAATAAGACTTGCTCTTATGGTGAGATAGAATGATTGTTGGATCAGTCTATGTCTAGAAATACTGCATGTGCCTTCGATTGAATGTGTGAAGACCTCTTTGTTGAAGTCGACTTTGCTCAAAAATTACTTTTCTTCGAGTGATCCCCACCCACCATGAGACGTTATTTGGCATATAGTGTGATACAGATTTTGACATTCTTTCTGGCAAACCTTTCTGGCAGGGAAGAGGAGGAGAGGACAACTCTGATGAAATCTAGAGACCTTCGGTCTCTCGATTTCATCAGAGTTGTCCTCTCCTCCTCTTCCTCTTGGCATTCTATCTGACATTTTCTCTGACATATGCTCTGCCATTCTATCTGGCATATTTTCTGACATTCTATCTGACATTCTATCTGACATTTTCTCTGACATATGCTCTGCCATTCTATCTGGCATATTTTCTGACATTCTATCTGACATTCTTTCTGACATTCTTTCTGGCATTCTTTCTGGCATTCTTTCTGGCATTCTATCTGGCATTCTTTCTGGCATTCTATCTGGCATTCTTTCTGGCATTCTATCT
>BGPT01001692.1:15675-37953 GCA_003297045.1 Symbiodinium sp. clade C Y103 | reverse complement strand
TCTATCTGGCATTCTTTCTGGCATTCTATCTGGCATTCTTTCTGGCATTCTATCTGACATTCTTTCTGGCATTCTTTCTGGCATTCTTTCTGGCATTCTTTCTGGCATTCTTTCTGGCATTCTGTCTGGCATTCTTTCTGGCATTCTTTCTGGCATTCTATCTGGCATTCTTTCTGGCATTCTATCTGGCATTCTTTCTGGCATTCTATCTGACATTCTTTCTGGCATTCTTTCTGGCAGTCTTTCTGGCATTCTTTCTGGCATTCTTTCTGGCATTCTGTCTGGCATTCTTTCTGGCATTCTTTCTGGCATTCTATCTGGCATTCTTTCTGGCATCTANTCTTTCTGGCATTCTTTCTGGCATTCTTTCTGGCATTCTGTCTGGCATTCTTTCTGGCATTCTTTCTGGCATTCTATCTGGCATTCTTTCTGGCATCTAGTCTGGCATTCTTCTGGCACTCTATCTGGCATTCTTCTGGCACTCTATCTGACATTCTTTCTGGCATTTTCGCTGACATATGCTCTGCCATTCTATCTGGCATATGTTCTGACATTCTATCTGACATTCTTTCTGGCATTCTTTCTGGCATTCTATCTGGCATTCTTTCTGGCATCTAGTCTGGCATTCTTCTGGCATTCTATCTGGCATTCTTCTGGCACTCTATCTGACATTCTTTCTGACATTTTCGCTGACATATGCTCTGCCATTCTATCTGGCATATGTTCTGACATTCTATCTGACATTCTTTCTGGCAGTCTTTCTGGCATTCTATCTGGCATTCTGTCTGGCCTTCTAGCTGGCATTCTATCTGGCATTCTATCTGACATTCTTTCTGGCATTCTTTCTGGCATTCTGTCTGGCATTCCTTCTGGCATTCTATCTGGCATTCTTTCTGGCATTCTATCTGGCATTCTATCTGGCATTCTATCTGGCATTCTTTCTCGCATTCTATCTGGCATTCTTTCTGGCATTCTATTTGACATTCTTTCTGACATTCTATCTGGCATCCAGTCTGGCATTCTACCTGGCATATCTTTTGACTATCTTTCTGGCATTTTCTGGTTGGGGCCCGGCAGTGCCAACTGAGATCTGGCGCACGCAGTTGAGGTCCGGCAGTGCCCACTGGGATCTGGGGCTCGCGGTTGAGGTCCGGCAGTGCCCACTGCGATCTGGGGCTCGCGGTTGAGGTCCAGCAGTGCCCACTGCAATCTGGAGCTGGCAGATGAAGTCCGGCAGTGCCCACTGCAATCTGGACTGCGGATCTGGAGGTGGCAGTGCCCACTGCAATCTGGAGCTGGGGAGGAGGAGCGGGAGGAGCGGGAGGAGAAGGAGAAGAAGGAGAAGGACCCTGGGCAGTTGTGATAAAATCTAACAGCCCTCACCTGGCAGGCTCCTTTTTTTTGTGTCCCAAGCCCCAAGCTGGGATGATTCGGCCCAATTGACATCTTGGACAGAACACCCTGGGTGACGGAACCACCTATCAATTCACATGACCCGAGACACCTTCGACACCTCTGGTGCAAATGCGAACGGTAGCTGGACGCTCAGTGACACCCGGATGATCTTCGCAACAAGAAACATGCTTCCAATTTGGGAAGTGTATAGGTAAGAACTGCGAGAACTGTGGTTAGCTCACTCACTCACAATTGTCCGTTTGCGAATCCCAAGTACGAACAACTGATACCTGCTTGATAGATTATATAGTGATTCCCAATCCTGTGTTGACTATTAGGGGGCTCCTAGCATCCAACTACGCCATTTGAGAAATTCATGCACTTCCCTGTGATCCACGGTGATCCATGTCTTGTTCCCTGGCAGATATTAGGTCCCCGCTACCTCACCACAAACGCCAAGAATGCAAAGCCACCCGCTCAGCGATCTGTGCTGTGAGTGCCAGGTCTAAAGCAATGCCGCAGGCTACTGTATGTAACTTTGTCTGAAAATAAGGTAGTTCCTCCCAAATTTCTCATATCTTTTCCATCAAATAACCATCATTGGGTATGTCATTCTTGGTCAGACCCATGTTGCTCCCTTTTGTTGATCCACGTTTGGAGTCCAGGTCCAGTTCAATTGGCTTCAGGAGTCCGCTGTGTTCATCTGCTGGGATGAGCGTCCACAATGACTTGATTTTTGATTCCTTTGGGTACCCAGAGAATAGACTCAGATATGATGTTCCATGATTGTCGAGCCATCTGGTGAGGCGAAACTAAATCTGGAGAACAGTTGACTACAGCTGATTCCGATGATACATTCCCATTAAATCCCATTGAATCCCATTAAATCAGCCATCAAACCTCATGTTTCGCAGCGCTTCATGGCTGATGGCGACCTGCTGCAGGATCTTCTACGACCCAATGCAATTCTGCCTTCATCTCAGATGTTCAGGCGCGGAAGCTGGCTGAGCTCGATGACGGGAGCAGTGTTTGTCTTTGTTCCAAGAGAAACAGAGATATCAAGAGATGAAGATAGATGAAGTAATACATAGTAATACCTTGACATGATATGAATTTTGATGAATGCAATCACCAGCTTTCACTTTGAACGGTCGCGTAGATTCAAACCGCTGATGGCGTGCACGTCGGGCAAAGACTTTCATACGTGACAGCAGTCCGACAGCCCACTATCTTGGCAGGTCAATTCGTCTTGTCTAGACTTATCCTGTTTGTGTCAGGTGCGGACAGATTGGTGCGGGTGCTCAAGCTGTGTTAGTGTCGCAAGTAGTCTATGTAGTCGCCCTTGGCAGTGCTGCCTCATTTTAAAGACGTTGAGCCACAGCCAGAGAGTACTACGAAGAGAGGAAAGGTACAGAGGCATTGTGAATCAAAGTGATGTTATGTGATTCTCAAGAATTAATCTGACAATGATGATCGTGATGCAAGACCTTCCTGAACTTCCTGGGAAACCAGTAGGATCCAGAGTGATCCAGTAGGGGTCTTGAGACTTTTGTCACCTGAAGCGCCTTTTTCCGAGGCGTCCTAGGCGACCTGCTAGCACCATGCGCTGCGAGGTGCGCCTAGTGCGCCTAGATGTGCCGCTGTTGGGTAGATATGTATCGTGATACCAATTATATGATATTATATGGGGGTTCCAATTTCCCTTACGATTAGGGTTGACTTGGGTTCCCTACCATGCTTGAATCCATAGGGAAATCGTATGGTTTTTGAATTTTTGCATATCAGCATGGTCTGCAGATGGTAGGAAACTGAATCTGCCCAAAAAAGCATGTGCAAGTTGTAGGGAATTTGATGTTGCAGATTTTGGCCTGATTTTTGGCACCAGATGAGATGGGCAATGCAAATCGTAAGTTCAGCATGGTTCAGCCTTTTTCCATGGTAGGTTTGGTTTGCCCAAGCAGTTTGTAGGATCCTCGCTGAGAACGCATTGTTCCCACAAGAATATTTCTGATTTGAAACTTACAGAAACAGACCCGCAACGCATCCAGATTGGTAGTGGCAATAAACAAATGTGAAAAGGGTTGAACAAAATTGAAAAAGGTGGAAAAGAGAGACAAGGGCTCTTATCCTTTTCAGTGCTGCTTAATCCTTTTCAATGACCCCTGCAAGAACGAAATTATTCGAGGTATACCATTGGTTATTTGAGTATTCTTGTCAATTAATGTCAATTTTACCTTTCTCATTTTTTTCGAGAATTAAATATGTGATGGATTAATTAACCTCACCGTCCTGGGATTAATTAGGTTGAATGGTACTTAAAATGATTTAGTCGGAATGTTTGAGACTTGAGAATGAGAGTGGGGCCACCTCGACTGGGAAATGCCACTAGTTAAATCACTGGGTCCTGAACTAGCACACCCACCCCCAAATTAAATTCAAGGGGTGCCGAAGGAGAGCCCGCCAATGATTTGACGCCAGTGATCTATTTTCATTGCTTAAAGGTATTTACCTGATACTCTTATTTCCTAAGAAATCAAAACCAAAAAGACAGATAAGAAACATGAAACAAATGCAAAAATCAATGCAAAACTCGATTAAAATGGAACCATCCAAGCAAAGAGAGCAAAAATTAGAAGTGAACAAAATATACATGCGCATGAAATTCCAACTAAAACCAAAATCAGCCGGCCATGTTCTCAAGCTTCGGTGTCCACACTGTTCATCGCTCATGTGAGCTTCGTCATGTCCTGCTGAATTCTTGAAGGGAGTTCGGTGAGTTCCTGCACATGATGACGGCGCTCCTTGAGATCGTGCATTGCTCACGGGTTCAATGTTTGCTTCGTTCTTTGAGCACCGAAGCGTCCCCCATGGACGCTTGCAAGAGTTGGCCACCCATTCGAAGGATATCATGGTAACCAATCAACGAAGCCAGAATGCTTTGAGTTCCCGTGCGGCCCTCGCGCAACAAGGAAGCGCAAGGCGCAGTGAAACAGCGTTCGCTTCAAAGTCCCAACCTCAAAGAACCAGTCAGCAGGATGAGACGGGCTCACTGTCACCGCCTTTCGCAGTTGGGCGAACGTCGGCGGCAAGGCGCCGCCAACGTCTCTGACCTCCAAGATAGATATGCCTTCATTCCCCTGGCAAGGCTTCTGAGCATATCAACCTGGTACAGAGCTTGACTTGGTCAGATAGTGCCTCATTTTGAATGTCGCGATCTTTTTGTTTCGCGAAACCAAAAGCAAGGCGCAGCAAAAATTGGCAACCCAAGATTTCAGAAGCATTGCCTTGGAGCTAAGGGACGTGGCTGGTAACTTCGTTGTTGACAGAGATCCAACAACCACCAGTTGTTGGAGATGAAGCAGCTCACCTCCTTGGTGGTTTCGCCCTCCTTCAGGATCTCATCACCCGCTTGGAAGCTCTTCCTTGCTGATTTGAACATTCAAACACTTGCAGAAAATTGAGCATAATTATTGATACATAGGTGAGCCGTTTATATCCATTTCCATCATTTACAACTGGGCTATTTTCCATACTTGAGTCAGGAAAAAAGGCCAAGGACATACATACCTACCATACAAACAAGATAGGTCTGGGGGGGCACCCTATATATGTATATTTAAATGCACGCATGTATACGTTCAAGTATGTGTATCATGATGCGTATGTGTTTGAATATCTAAATTTATACGTACATGTAAATGCAAAGGCACGTGCAAACGTAAATGTACACGTATGTTTGATATTTGTTTAGTAATCCACAATCTGGGTTGTATCATTTTCATTGCAATGATGCCCGGATTCCGTCTACAGACCCAACCCTTTTTCTCAGGTTCCAGCTGTCATTGCACCAGCTTGGGCAGCAGGTGTAGGGGATCTCAGTTCTCAGTTCCCAGGCATGACGCGAACTAGTGGACACGAGGATTAGTGAAAATCGGGCACCCCGAATATTAGACTTTTTTGGTACTAGAATGACCAATCAATGGCAATCAATGCTTGTCTGTTTGTGGTCCCCTGGACCTAAATAAAACTTTGACCCACACCCTCAAATGGAATTTCAACCTCAACTGTGCAAACTACTGTGGGGGTTCTTTCAAGACGTTCAAACTTGTAAATTTGTAGATGATCTCACTTTAGGACACGCTTGGCCCTGCAAGACTTGCAAGCGAAATCGTCCTGGCATAGACCAACCAGGGAGAATTCACCAGTTGCACTATGTCCAGATCAACCCCCAGAAGCAGGACAGCATGAATTGTAACACTGGGAGCATGCAATTACTTATGTAATCATGTAGCCTAAATCAGATCGCATGAACTTCTGCAAGAAATCTAGCGTGCACGCGGCAATACCAAACCAAGAGGCGGGTAGGTTTGCTTTCTTAGTCAATACATTTGCCTTATTTGCCTGAAACTGTTCAATTCTCACAACCTGTCTGCCTACAAGTGTCAAACACAGATTCTTGACATTCCGGCAAACGACTGCACAATGCAAGGCTGCTCCATGCATGACTGTGGGGTGCTCAGATGTTGAGCCGCTGTGCCATTAAGAACGTGTTCTTCTCCAAGAGTGACAGGGCTGTATACATTTCCCATTCTAACCCCGTTGTATCTCATTCATGACTAGCTCAGCAATGCACTCTTTTCCCCGGGATCCACAGCCCGATGGAAGCAGCTAGCAGTGTTTCATTTCATCTCAGGTACCGTCAGCCAGAACGATGGACTGGGTTTCCGCAGCCGCGTTGTGGTTGCTGCAGATGTGTTTCAATTGTTTCACCGAACTTCACCCAGCAACTCAGTCGAGTTCCCAAGTTTTTATTTCCAGAGGGTCTATACATGGTGCGTTTCGGATCGTTTCGGTGGAAGACATCCGAAATGAGTAGCTGAGAGAACGCAGATCAGGAGTGCTTGGCCTCTGTGCAGATCTTGGCCCGAGCAATTAAAGATGCCATCTTGATGGCTTGATATGGGATAATATAGGTTGAATAATGGATAATATAGGTTGAATAATGGATGATATAGGTTGGACTGACTGGTTGCTTGTAGATTCTTGTAAGCCAGTACAATGCCATTCAATATGGCCATTTTCCGTGGCTCAGATTGAACTGTTGTCGGACGTGTCTTCCAACATGCAGCTCTTTGTGTCTGCAATAGTTATATTGATTGATTGATTGATGCCTTGGAAGTAGCGGCGTACTCGTACCTGGTTCTTGGGAAGATAATTTCGCACATGTTCAATCTTCTTGCGGCGGAGAGAGGCTTGGACAAAGTTTGATACCGTCCGAGTCATTTCTCGGGACTTTGACGGATCATAGCAAGGAATTTGTTTGTCTGAAAATAGGGTACCCCCAATTCCAACGGATTACCATCAACTTTCCTATTAAAATAGTCATTTGTGGGTATCCCTATTTTAAGACAAACCCAAATTTGAAATGCTGAGCTCGTCACAGTGGAAGCGCCTTGAGGTCGGCCTTCAAACGTCACAGGTGGGGCGCCCCGGGCCCCTGTGCACCATGACTTGACCATGGATGGTTTGAAATTGAACGGCAGTGCATAGGAGAAGGAGAAGATGGCAACAATATGTGGAGGCGGATCAAAAACTATTAAACATTAAAGCGTATTTGGAGGGATGAACATCTATTTGCCAGCTAATGTATGTTCAACAGGTTTGACCCATATCCATGTAAGAAGATGTAAGAAGAAAGAAAACCGGACGCTCTGTTTGAACTCGTATTAATCCGCAGGTTGCTTTGACAGTGCTCAAACAACCAGTTAGGACGGTCAGGAACAAGAATCCTGGTTTGTTAGAGCTCTGATTGCGACCGTTCAGGTTAGACTGCCTTGCAACATGAACAGAGGCAATGTTATTATTTGCTTCTGGAAAACACACAATCAACATCAATCAACATTTATAAATAAAAGTCGCACCACGATCATGCCAAAATCTCCTCCAGACATGAACCGGCTTGACACGTCTTTCTACTGGGGATCACGTTGCCGCGAAACAGCATGTAAAGTTTGCTCTGCGCCGGCAGAAAGTCCGGTCCAATGATTTTCGCGGCCAAGAATTCCCAGGGTCAGCTCCTTGATTTATTTGATTTGAATCCTGTGAGTCATGCCCTGATCGATATGCCATGAACTTCATGCTAGTCAACTCGTTAGATGATATAGAATATAGAATGGTACAGTACTATGGACACGCAGTTATAAACAAGTGACATTCTTTCTTTGTCTTTCTTTACCACTACTTGTAGCACGTATTTGTCTAATCCTTAGTTGCTTGTGATAATCAATCAGATATGGCTCAAAATCATTGACCTAATTCTGGGATGGGGAAAGTACTATGAATGACCAACCATTTTTTTAAAACCCGAGCCAAATACATCTACCATCCAAATGGGGGTTTCCTAGAATGGGGGTACGGTACCCCCAAATCATCCAATTCAATAGGATGTTCCATTATAAACCATCCATTTTGGGTCATCCCCATTCATGGAATCCCCCCCAAATAGCATCCTGAAAGACCTTGGCGGTGACACGGTGCTCTAAGGAATGTGAGCTCCTCTGATGATTCGATTAGTCACACAATGACCAGTCACTCAGCGACGGACAGCGCTTTTGCCCGTCTGGATGATGGACTTCATGATTAACTTGGGACGAAATTGCAATGAAACCATACGAACGAAACCTATGCATTTTGGAGACCACAGCACTGTTGCATCATCCATTTATGCTCAGTCTCACCACATACTCCTTGGCAACTTCATGCGGAGGTTCGACTAAACGCGACATAATTGAGGGTACTTTTGTAGCACTTGCCATCAGTATGGCAACATTGTCATTGTCTCATGCTGACTTTCCTCTGCGATAATCAATTGGCTAGCCTGTTGACAGTGAGCTGTGACTCTTGCTGTTCTGAATCTAAGTCTCCTCAGTGGCAGGAAGCTTTCAAACCGATATGCTCCTATCATCCGTTTCAACTATTCCCAGGTCATCCATCCTAGAACTTCAACATTATGGATATTGTGGCTGGATGATATTGTGGCTGGATCTTACAGTAGAACCACATCTCTTTGCCTCGATCCTATTGGCTTCAGCCGGCAGGAGGGGGCTTCGGACTTCTCAGACGATTCATCCGTGGTACAAATGGAAGCTTGGGACGATTTGGGACTCAGTGGCGAGCTGGGGTTCCGCACATTTCTCAACCCCTGATTGTCGTGAAATTGGGAATAGATTCAATAGATGATATTTGGTCATATAATTATATATTTATATAATTATATATATATATATACATAGAACATTTTTTCATGGTATTTTCTGGTTCTACTCACTATGGTTTGAAATCGATTGGTTCCATTAACCACAAAACCGGCGAAGCCACGACCGAGGATTCAGATCAAGTCGCTCACGTCAGATCGATCATGACCAGAAGTAAGACTCGCATGGCACTAATGAGACACCATTTATCCAATGGCAACTCGTGCTGAACTGTTTCCAGTTGGTTGACGGAGGCAGAGAGACAAAGACTGTCATGGACTGGATTTGGATGGATTTGGCTGGATCATAGGAGTGATATGTTTTGGGTCAAGTTGCAAGGTCATTATTATAGCTACTAAGCAGCTACTGCGCTTGAAAAGGGACCATTGTTGCTTTTGTGTCCACTACGGCCATGCGAATGGCCACGCACGCCATTGGGGTACTGATCCCAGGTCAGCGTGTGCTTCACAAGACCCGCTGTCGTATATCTGGATCATTTTTGATCTTGGGCCTGATTTGCTCTGTAGCTTGGCCAAGGTTGTGATACTTTGAACATTGAGAATGATTGAGAATGTCTATATTATCAATCTTTCAAGAACCCGGGCTTCGCCGGAATTTCAAGTGTTGGCAAAGTAGTGAAGTAGTAGTTCCTCTGAAGGCGAAAAAGGTATGGGTGGGGTTGTGTTGTCTCCTTGTCTTGACAATCTCTGAGAGTCCATATTCTCCTCCTGCATCAATTTGTTAGCATCATCATGACACAATTTATATTCATCTATTGGATCCCCAAAGAACGGAGCAACCCGTTTGCATATCAAGTGGAGAGAAGCATCTGTATATTTTGAATGACCAGTTGAAATATATGCATATGTATTGTAAATAAATGTATATATATATATATACATGTACATACAATTGAATGTAATTAAATCACATAATGTGTGACTCGATCCCAGCTGGCACCAAATGTCCTGGTCCGAAGGTATGCGTGATATTCGAGTTCTCGCGGCAAGAAAGCCTGGAAGAAATGGGTGCTCTTAGTACCAGCAAGTACATTGACCAGGAGCTGAGTTGACCAATTGACCGTGTAGCCACCACGTGAGGGCGAGGAAGTTGAAACGTGTTGAATCCAAAGTTGCTGCTCACGCCCTGCTAGATAATATGCTGAGAACATTTATCAGTTGCAGTGTGTGGCAGTGCAATGAACGGGATAAGCTGCGATCCCCTGAATTTCTTGCTGGGCATCAATTTTCTGTGGCTGGAGCAGTAGATCAATCAGCAAGATGACTAAAATGACCCATGCCCAAGCCATGCCCAAGCCCCATTGCCCACACCGGCAGGGCGTTTTTGGCATTCTTTTATATTTCTTCCAAATCAGTTGCTGCTGTCTGGCACCGATGGCTGACGACCCTCGGCTGACCCGATGGGCACCTTGGCCATCAGCATTTGGTGTCTGCGCCTCTCTCCGTCGCGAAAAATAGCATTGTATAATAGCTGGGTATACAACTATACACATGTACATATCATCATATATAGATATATACGCATACATATGTAAATGTATGTATACATAGACACATATACATACACATATATATATATACTTATATATATATATATATAAACATACACATATATACACATATATTTATAAGCATGTATAATATCATCGGCATGAAACCACGTTTCTTTGTGACAAAACGGAACTTTGTCGCCTGACATCCAACTCTAAGGCACTGCTGCAGCTATGTTTAGTGGCCATGTTGGCAGCTGCTCGGCCCTAAAATCCCCATGGTTTATCGTCATGGTCACAAATGGACCATGGTTAGGGTTAGATAACCCATGATGACATGGTCACAACTGGGGGTATGTACACACCATTTCAGAAGACACACCCGTTTGTTCTGGGTTTTCTATTTTGAAGTTTTTGAAGAAACCTTGAACACATAGGTTTTGTTATTGTGCGTAAACATTAGGATCATTAGTTGTGATGCTTGTTGCCTCTTTTGGCCATGGTAACCTGGTATGCGCGATGTCATAACGTCCTATCCGAAACAGAGGTTAAAATGACTTGCTAAGCCTAGTCAAGGAATCCACGCAATTGTATCAAATCGAACGCCCTGGCTTGACAACTTGAAGAGAACAGTTTTGAAACAGTTCAGAAACCATGATTTTGTCGCAACCTACTACTTAGTTCAGAAACTATGATTTCGCAACTCCCTTAGAAGGCAGGTTCACAGGTTGCTTCAAAGATCTTCAAAGGCACACATCCCTAGCATATGGTCTCTGAGGCAATATTTTTAGTTGGACCCACATTGCTCACGTATTTGGAGAACGTGGAGAGACAGAATTCCTTAGAAGGCGGGTGGCCGCCTGTGGGACTTGTTGGGGAACATAGGAAGTTGCAGGATGCTGGAAAGCGTCAAGATGGGCCCGCCTTGACCTCAGCTGGATATGAAAAGGAGGCTTCAGGGTGAAGCAACAACTCCGTGATGGCAACACCTCTGATGAAGCAGGCTTTGTGTATAGATAATGGTATAATTTATAGATCATACGCATATATACATACATGCACATACATACAATTACCCATCAAATCTTTGCAAATTACAGAATCTAAATGACTTGAACATTTGATTGCCACAGTTTTACAAGGGTCTTTTTGCTATGGAACAGTTTGGATTGCTCCCATTCGCCGCAATTTCTCCGATGGCAGGTAGCTGTGAATTGCTGCTTGGATACATTAGCAGAGTTTGTTGCCATGGCTTTCTGCCGTGCTGTGCAACGACCTTCGGCTGAGGTATGGCACGGAAGCACCCAACACTGTGTGCGACATGAAATTGGTTCAGCTTGTCTTGTGACTCGACCAGACTCTGGGTGAAGGGTAAACATACCTGGATTTGGTACAGTATGATTTGGTGACAGTTGATGAACTGACCTCGCTTGTTTGTGACCAGGTCCCGCAAAGCAGGATTGAGAGTTTTGAGTAGCAATCATTTCGGTTCCCATAGTGGTACAATGTGGTACATGCTTTCACATCAAGTCTAGATGTGCACTGTCAACCTTGGATTAATCACCCCCCGGGCTATTTTAATTGGGGGGGTATCATTTCAGTAACCATTTAGCAGCTTTAGCACTAATCAATCGCTTTCCCCCTAATATTAAACACTTCCTAAAGGAAACCATGGTCGAGTAGGGGATTTACACTTATGACCATCCATTGGGTGTGTTGAATATTAGGGGAATGGGATCTAATCAATCAACCAGGGCTTAGTCCCTTGCTGCTAGGCGCTTGGTGTCCTTGGGGGTGCTGATTATCGCCAATTTCGTGGTGACTTTCTTCCAAGATGCCGCGAACATGCAGAGGTGCCAGCTTTCTGGACTTGAGTATAGGGGTCGGCCAGGAATTTGGCTTCTCTCCCAATATGTTTGTTGTTGTATTGAGAATTTACTATACTATCTGTATGTGTGTGTGTATATATATATATATATCCACAATTAAACATTTACCCCGACAATGGCCTCAATTCAAGAAAATATGCGATAGATGGGGCATTCGGGCTATGTTGTTCTACCTGCACCAATCCTTTTAGCAATTTCTGGGTCGCCGTATTTTGCACCACCGCAGCGGTTTCTCGGTCGCAGGGCCATGTGGGGGATAGCTACAATTTTCATTTCCATGGAAACTTGTCAGCAGAGATGCTGGAATTGCTGGAGTGTTGAGCCCCATAGGAACAACTGAAATACGTCTTTCTTGATTGAATCAATGATGAAAGCAGATGATTGGTCAGTGAACCAGATTTTTTTTTCTCTTCCTGGAGCCGCAGATTCTCATCTGACAGAATTTGGTTCCCCTCCAAGTATATAGACCCTGGGATCCCGACAAACATAATGGGGTTCACGCTCAGGAACTCAGCGCAGTTCTGCTTTACACGATTTGTGCCCCTTGGATCGTGAAATGAGACAGGAGGGGGATGGGGATACCACCCAAGATAGGATGATACTTGTAAGGCAAATGGATGATCATGATCAGGATTGGATGATATTTGGATATATTTGGAAAAATAACGGGTATATGTAGATGGATCAATACCTATTGCACCCTTTGAATGGGGATGTGAACCACAGGTTGCTAGATGTTTGACCCATACCCAAGTGTTGACGTTTTGATTTCGTTCTGTGTCCTTTGGGCAGTCGCTAAGAAGGAGTGAGCTCCAAGTCACGGAACCCTTCCCACACTGGCTGCTTGCAGTTTGAGAATGATACCCCATAACTTTCAAGATATCGAGCTCGTTGGCATGAAAGATCATGGAAGGGGATCTCCATGCATTCCCAGTTCCAGTGCTATCTTGTGGCTGTCAAATTTGGCGCTTGTTCAAGGTAGCAGTTGAGATGCACTTGCTGGATCCAATGTCGATGCGGCTCATAGGAATGATCCCTGCTCTACTTCTCAGTCGTATGAAGATGGTGCGGAGCAAAGTACAGGCCGAACATTGACCCACTATAATTTTAAATCTAGTTCTGGTTCTCGTGATTTATTTTCTTTCTTGCTTGTGTTCTTGTTCTTGTTTTTGTTCTTGTTGTTATTGTTCTTCTTCTTTTCCTTGGTTGTGATGGTGGTGGTGGTGGTGTTGCAGGGTTGTGCTAGTACCATCAATATCTGTACATTGTTTCCACCACGTTGACCTTGAGCTTTGGCCCCCCTGCCCCCCTTCTACGTGTGAACGGGATGGGATGGGCGGCTCCAGCTGCAGATTTTCATCTCGCACATCCTGCGATATCGCAACAACCGGGCGGCTGCAGCCGGAATCGCTGGCTTAGTGGGGAATTGCTCCATCTCAGAGGTGGGGGATCGATCCGGGAACGTGGACAACGCCACGTTACACAAGCTCTACAGTTAGTTGGATCTATATCATACGTGAGGAGACATCACATATGTAGATAAATATATGATTATATATGTATATACAGCACACACACACAACACACACACACACACATTGTATGCAGATTATTTGATGCAGATTGTTTGATGCTATATAATGTTACAATATGTTATATGATAAGCATTTAATCATGGGTGATGAACTCAATCCATACGTCCCACCGGTTCTGCTCGTCCTTGTTGCAGGTGATGCACCAGGCGAAGAAACGCTTCCGCTCCGTGGACTTCTCCAAGTCTCGCGACGGCCATGGCTACGAGCGGGGGTTGAGAATTTTGGATGTTCAAGGTATGGGTTGATGATAGAACTGTGATAGATATGGTTTTGATATTGTTGTACATAAGCTCCCAATTTGTTGTGGTATTGGTTTACAATTATAAATATATCACCACATATATCTCACATCATATGACCATACATCACATGTACAACACAATGCGTATATCTACATACATGTATTGATGTATACCCATATGTCCGACATCTAGCTATACGTATTAGTATACTGGGCTCAGAACTCGTGACCCAAGGGACCACGGCATTCTGGATCCTCAAGTGGTTTTCTAGTCAGTTTTAGTACATACGGACTGAAGATTAGAAGTTTGGCTTCTACAAGGGGTGGACTGTGATCATGAGGGGTTCATCAGTATCGAACGATGGCGTTGGGTCTATCACTGTCACTCTATCACTTTTCTTTTTTCAACGGTAAGGGGAATCTTAACAAAGATGGGTATCATGGGGATTGAACCAACAAAAAAAAGCAGTGATGACTTGGGATGAAACTGTATGCAATACAACAACCCCATTGGGTGCTTCTGGCTGAAGGGGTGGCCGGAGCCCAGAAAAACACTGCCAAGTGGCCGGAAAAAACCGTGCGTCTTGCAGTACACCAGGTTTTCATTTATCTGATTTGGGTCCGGCATTGAAGTAAGTTTCTTGTGCCCAGGTTTTAACCCTGAACATGTCTTGATTGTCAGAATGTATCTAATTCTTGGGCCCTCAGGTTTTCACCCAGGGGTGTGTGTCGAAACGACATCTTGCCCAGACATTTCCCCGCCTTTTGATTGATCTCAAGATATTTGGAGGCCCCTGACATGACACTTTTTTTGTGTCACCGCAGGTTCAAAAGGAGTTCATTTTAGAAGATATGGAAGTTGCCAAGGTGACCTCGCTTTTCACCCCATAGCCGTTTTTTATCGTTTTTTTGCAAGACTATTCGGGTTTATACCCTTAGTAAGCTTCCAGGTCGAAAAATGTTCACAGGGTAAGGCCCCGTTTTCCGGCCTTAGTTCCCTGAACCTTGAACTCTAGGAATTGAGCGATGTGCGTCGGCTAAAGACCCACTTCCCGAAAGATGTGCACCAGACAGGGGTGTAGAACCATATGATTGCCAGGTTTGTATATAACCAACATGACGCCTGAACACCTCCCTTTCTTTCCTTCCCCCTTCTCTTGGTGTCAAATTTGAGCCTTGTTGTCGAAGTCATACAAGTAATTTGAGTGCATCATGATGTAGCCTGCGAATGAGCAAGTGTTCGCTTGCCTTTGTAACTTTTCATGCGAGCCCAAGCTTAGGCTTGAAGAGAGAGAACTGGCTACCAATCGGCCAAGCAGCTTGATTGCGTAGATTCAAACTCTGAAGATCTGGCAAAATCAGAAGCCAGGAGCCGGGCATATCCAAAGTCTGTCAAGAGAATTCCACGCGAACACCAAAGCCACAGGCGCCATACTCATGAAATATAGATGCCAAGGTGAAATCTGGTGTTTGCTTTCTCGCATCTTGTCATGGCATGGACCCGATGACACCTGAGGTCCTGCCGTCTTTGCTCTGTCTCAATCTGTGAAGCTGGGCTCTTGTCACTCGGAGACTTCCAGCTATTTTCTATGGAAAAAAATGGTACCCCGTTTGGGAATATCCACCAGGGCGGCCATCATGTCGCTAAATTATGCTAAATTTATGGGATCAGTTGGTTCAAGATCGGCCCAAGCCAAGAAGGCACCACATTTTACAAAATCCCAGAGCGACTGAGTATTCTGCCAAGAGGACGACATCCTTAAAGACTTGCAATACCAAACCTCCACATTGGTCGGAAATAGGGTACCCCAAAATCCACTGGTTAGTCATGCAATATTCCCTATCAAAATTGTTACTTCAATGGTCGCATATCAGTTGTGCTGCTCAACCTGATTCAGAGCAAATCCACAGACCCTTTTTGTGTGTATGCAATATGGTTTCTCAGCTACAGCTGGTATCAACATGTCTGATATGTATGAATGAGTGAACGATACCGGTAGTTCGGCAGTTGCATAACATGATTTGTCATCCGCACCCTGCTGTGCAAGATGCAGTGCTAGATCCCGTCAATGCTAAGCTGCCAAACCCTAGCAGATGTATTGCCATTACACCCTCGTAGCATATTGCAAACATGCATGAACACACAAGTTCACGAGACTCACGTAACGCTCAGAATCAAGATGCATTGGTGATATTCTTCCACAGATCAAATGCACATGCGCTGCGAAATGCATGTTTTGCCTGCAGGCACTGAGAAACATCAGGAGGCATATAGAATCAACTTGAATGATAGGCATATCACAACCACAGACTGCAAGACTGTAACCTGAGCAGACCCTTCCGTCAAAATCACCCTGCCAAATTGGAGGAGGTCTCAGTCGTCCATTCATTTTCTTGGTTCTGTCAAAGACTCCAAGTATCGCCAAATATACAACTACATTACCATGAAACCAGAAGTACATCTCCATTTCGGCGGCTTACATTCCACATCAATTTTGTCGGTCACACTCTGAATCTACTCATTGGTATCATGATAAAGACCCAAGATACAATGAACCAGTAGTAGAACTGAGGTGATGCCTTTGTCTCCCACTCATGGCACGATGATGCCCCTGCCAAATGGGTCTCTCGGTGAAATTTCAGCGGTGTGAAGATTGCAGAGTCATCAGAATGTTTTTTCAGGATGCTTGGGGATCAGACGGTCATTTTTTTGGCCTGCCAGGTAAGGATTCCTAGATTTTCCGATAGGTTGCTCCACCTCCTCTTCCAGCTCGCAGAGTCTCTGGACCTCGCCAGACGCGAACGGCATGCAGCGCGCCCGCAGGCTCTCTGGGCCCTGCCAGACCGGAACAGCATGCCAGATATAGAACTTCAGATAAATCGGTAGATAGCATGTCAGATAAAATGTCAGAATGATTCAGAATGTGCGTTAGATAGAATGTCAGATAAAGGGTCATCTATAGAATGCCGGATAAAAAGGCCAGATAGATCCGGATAGAATACCAGACAAGACGTCAGATAGAATGCCAAACAAGACGTCAGAGAGAATGCCACATAAAATGTCAGATAGAAAGTCAGATACAATGTCAGAGAGTATGTCAGACAAAGTGTCAGACTATATGTGAGATCAACCTATGTCAGATAAATGTCAAAACATGTCAGAGATTGTCAGAGCATATCATGTCAAATCAATTATCAGAATCTATGTCAGATACAACGTTGGAATATATGTCAGTTGGTGGGGATCACTCGAAGTATTTGTTTGGGCGATATTGACACAGCACTACTGCCAGATCACGTAGAAAAACACACTGGGACGACTGCTTCTCTTGGAAAAGCTGTGGGCCAAATCGAATTCTAGATGATTCCGAGGAAGCCATGAATTGCTGGAGACAAAGATTTGAGAAAAACAGGAGCGGCAGAAGATGGACTTGGTTGAAAGTGGGGTATCCACAAATCCCATTGTTCATCATAATTTTCCCCATTGAAAACCATTTGGAGTATCCCGTATCCCTCAGTTTTTTTTGGAAAAATCCAATATTTACATATATTTACGGCTTTTGAGCCTCCGGCTGTGTGCGGCACCCTGAGGCAGATCAAAGCAAAAAGCAGACAATCATCAGAATATTTCTTTGCAATCCTTTCCATGAAAGCCTTGCCGCCTGCAGAATCCCTGCCAGTTTGATTCAACTCAGTGGATTTTAAATTCGAGGTACTGCGAGATTTCTTAGTGAGGTCACTGGGGTGATGCCTGTCATATGTCCCGAAATTTGATGGTCATCATTTTCCTCGATAAAACATGCCATACAGAAGATATAAACACATAACCTATTGATATCCTCATTATAGTCCCATATTTTCTATTTTGAACCAACATAGATCATCCTGGATCCACATCATGTTGCAGGAAGCGACCGCCCCAGATTTGGCTGGACAAGTGCTGCATTGCACGGGGCTCAGGGTGCTCAGGGTGCCGGCTGCAAGCCATGTGTCATCGGAGTAGTGGGAAGATATCGCGAGGTCATGGAATTATAGGCAACTCAACGGAACATATTGGAACATGTCAGTTTTACTTCTCGAACGTATGAGTTTTAGTGATACTCAGCTGGATCAAATGCTGCTGCATTTCCTTCATTGATTGAATATAATAAAAAAAAAAACATATCCTATCACTGTATTATCTGTATTCTGAAGATTTCGGAAGGTCGGATCTTCTTGATGTTGTTTCGACCAACCGATGTTTCACGGGTCTGTGAGTGAAGACTGAGTTTGATTCTCAAGGACTTAGGTGTGTCTGGAAATGGGGTATACCATACCACCCGATTTGTGATCATTTTAATAGGACAAATGATGATAAACGACTTGGTTTTGGGAAACCCGATTTTCAGACAAACCAACGTTTGTCAATTCAAACAGTTGCTGAAATTCTGAGGATCAGAACGACATTGAAGCTGACCTTCGCTGTATCCTGACGCAAATCGAGTCGAGAGGATGCGGTTGGTTTCTCTTTGTTCCGCGAGAGGCTGCAGGAAAGACGCCACTTCTGGTGAAGCACCAGAAGCTTCCCAAAAAATGGGGAAGCCTCAAAATCATCAAATCTTGGTCACTTTGAATGGGGAAACCAATGGTGTGAGGTTCTCATGTTTTCCGGAACCCGAATCATGTATCTCTCACGTGCTTTTCCAATGCCTGTCCTCAGGTTTACCCATTTTCCTTTCTGGCTGCTCAGAGCTGGTTGTCTTCTGCGCCTTGGCGGTTCTGGATTCTGCAGAATCACTGGATTCACTGCATGCAATTTGAGTGTGTCATCAAGTTGATATAAACTTTACATTATTGCAACCTATTGCAACATACAACAAATAACACGATGTATTGCAGCACTGAGCCTTATTAGTCTGTCTGTGGAAGACTGGAAGAGCCAACAAATCCACACCATCTCAGGTGGTCCGACATATTTGAGCCGCCTTTGGTGTATTATGGAATTGTTTACTTTTGCCCCTTGGATGCGTATTACTTGGCCACACATTCCGGCAATGATTTGTATTGCCTCAATCGCTCTGGAAAAAAATGGAAAAAGCAACGGTTGCAGGTTTAATATATAATCGGACAAGAAAACAACGAATTAACAACTTGTTCTTTTCTGGTCACCAATCATTTTCTCTTGTCAGCTGCTGAAACATTTTCGAACATTTTCAGGGAACCACCCCCTGAACGACCCAGACACTTGTTTGATTTCAATCTCACCAAACACAGAATTTCTGTCTGGTTTTGTCCCGTGATGGCTGTAAAGCAAGCGCATTTAGTTGTTTATGCTGACAGGTCCACATTGGCGGAAAACCCTCTGACATCAACGTGATCCCAGTCTTACGCCGAGGCAGAGCGAGTCAGATGAATCAGTTTTTTTTTTTTGCGCTCAGGGCTCGATCCTTTTCCCCCTGTCTGAAGCGACTAGAACGTGATTTATGATGATTTTATGTTTGTGATGGCATCAGGTTGTGACTCTCTTTGCATTGTATAAGGACAAGTTGTGAGGGACCACACTCCAAATTGCAAACAGCAATCTCGAGAATGACAAGTTACTCATCAACCTCCACAGTGGTTTAAGTACCATCAGCTGATGCGGAAACATGTTGTCTGAGCCGCTGCATCAGGTTCTAATACAGTAATCAATTGTGGACAATCACTATTTACAATGGCTAACTTGTCAACAACTTATAATGTGATACATGGGGATCTTGTCAATCTATGATCTTTGATCATCTGCAATCCTATACTTGTAGCATCTTGTAGCTTAGTGAAGAGATCGACCTCTGGCATGGCACATGAATTTCAGGTCAGGAGTTGGAAGATCGTTCTGCGATGCGTCAGTCCTTCCTGGACTTTGATGTGCTGAATTGTGATCCTTGGGCGAAACGGGAAGCTATAGTGTCCCCCAAAATTCCTGTGGCAGAATGGCAATGAATGACATCGTTTGCCCGAATCTCTGGGACCACCTTTGCGGTTTGGATGAACGGAAACCCACTGGGTCTTGGCTACTGGTCATATCAAGTGGACAGTCCCCAGGAGTCATCATACCACAACCCGAAGCGGGTCCAGGGGTGCCTGTCTCAGGAATGTTTCAACACATCCGATAAGGAGCGCTTGCTGTTTTGGCCTGGTCTGTTAGAAATGCTTGCAGCGTCGGAGATGTTGTGTAGACATGTATGTATAAATTATACATATATATATATATATATATTAAATAATATATTATATATTGTCTTATATGTATAGTAGGTTCAAAAGAGCATGGACCTCGCAACAAGGCCAACAACCACAGTTGGTATGTTTTTCCAGGGTGTGGATTCAAGGCAGAATTTGTTCACAAAAAGTATTCTTATTATGTTGAGTTTTCTTTTCCAGCTGCTTCAACAGCTTCCAGGAACAGGTCTTGATTTTCCACTCAGTGGCTCTCAAAACGTCGCCCACCTGTTGCCAGGAGAAGATGTTAGACATTATCCAGATGGCCTTTGGCGACCTTGGGAAGTTCAACGAGTCAGTTCGCAGCATCCTCCATGCCATTGATTGGATGCGCACCTGTCCGCGAGAGTGGCTCATCAGCCCTATGAGCTCACCAGCCCCATCAAAGAGTCCTTTGAGTGCGCTGAGTTCACCCCTTCCCAAGTGCTTCCCGGAGGTGCCCGACGACAGCCCCATCCCCTCCATCCCCTCGCCCCGCAAACGTCGGATGGCACCTGGCTTGGCGGCCAGCCCCATGGTGGCGTCATCGCCACGAATCTTACCAGAGGATAGTCCGATTCCATCCATGCCTTCTCCAAAGGAGTATCAGTGGCTAAATTAAAGTCCAAAAATATTTGTGAAAATTAAAAGCCCAAATCACTTGCTTGGAAGCTGGCAAAACACTCTGGCCCACTTAAAGATCAGGCAAGTGAGTTTCTGGATATTGCCGTAGTTGTCACTGAGAATTTCTAAACACTCCATGCACAGTTCAGACTTGTGCTGACCAGACCCAGTGGCCTTGCCTTGCTTCCTCTTGCTGGTCAAAACATCCAGCATCTTGCACACACCCCACAAGCGTTTCACAAGCAAAGCCGTGGCATTTCTTGAACCTATCTTGCACTGATTCATGGGAGATCTGAACATCCAAGTTGGCATATTTTTGCTACAGTCAAGTTTGTTGTACCAGCCCTGCGAAAGGGACTCCGGTGAATCATTCCTTGGAGGTTCCTAGTTCAGAGATGTGGCCTGGACTACGCACCTGACCCAGCCCTTGAGGAAGGTGTTGGGCCAGGTGCGTAGGTCAGATTCCTCGTGAAAAGGCTTTCCTTTCTCAGTGGGGCAGGCTACAGCGCGATGTTTGCACTTGGGACACAGATTTCATAGATAATTACTGTCATAGTATGTGATAATATTCGCACATCTCTGCTTTGAAGCGAGAATGTTTGCGAATTCTTGATCCACAGGAGGGGGCTCCATGACTAGTTGAGAATGGCACCAACTATTGAATCCAGGACGTGCTGCGGAAACCAACACAAGAAGTGATTCAGTGGATTTGAGTCAGATGTTCATTATATATACACTGCAGTATGTGTATACATTACTTACATACATACTATATTTACACATATCCATTCTTGACATAAAGCCTCAAGAATTGTCTAACCGATATAAAGTAGATATGCACTAAATGGTTTTTGACAAAGAGGTTTCAGAATACACTGGTAGGACAAAAGTTGCGCTTGTTGAGCTTCTGACAGTGAACATGTTTGGTTTCTTCTTCTGCACACCCTTTCCCCTTAGAATCCTAGTATGGAGCTTTGTCGTACCCCATGCGCATTTCCACCCTCCAAAAGCTTTAAACTTTAAACTATTTTAAAATATAAAAGATTTAAAAGAGGGTAATAATTGACCGTCCCACACCTGCCACGCAAAACGGACATGAAAATGTGATCCGCGGTTGACCAAGATGGATGTTTTGTAGAGTTTTCAAGAAGCATAGACTTTGTTCCTCCTGAAGAGTACAAAAAGCTTATTTAGTGGAATTGCCAAGTCATCTTCTGATTCTGCATGTGCTTCAGCTTGGTCATTACTCCACATAACATGTCTCCATCCTCTTTGTCTGCAATGCTACACATGTGCCGTGACGCAGAGTACAAAAAGCTTATTTAGTGGGAATTGCCAAGTCATTTGCTGATTTCTGCATGTGCTTCAGCTTGGTCATTACTCCACATAACATGTCTCCATCCTCTTTGTCTGCAATGCTACACATGTGTCGTGACGCAGAGTACAAAAAGCTTATTTAGTGGGAATTGCCAAGTCATCTGCTGATTTCTGCATGTGCTTCAGCTTGGTCATTACTCCACATAACATGTCTCCATCCTCTTTGTCTGCAATG